>JBBPCZ010093143.1:0-11234 GCA_037974445.1 Brycinus macrolepidotus | reverse complement strand
AGCAAATCCACATTGACCAAAGCCCGTACTTATCCTGCTGTTGTTTTCTTCACTTAGAGGTGAAGTGTCCCTTCAACGTGGAATACTCTGAGAGTGGATCCCCCTGTGTGGACACTTGCACACACACAGACACCAGCACTCTGTGTGAAGAACACAAGATGGATGGCTGCTTCTGCCCACCTGGTCAGTTACACACTCGTAACACGATGCTCATTTAGATTGCATGAACAATTTCAAGTCAAGTATACAAGCACTGGTTTAAACCAGTAGGCGCTGATGCTTTGTAAAACGGGAGATTTTAACAGCAAAAAGTCTGGAAGTTGATGATATTTTGTATTCAGTAATAATACAAACTGGATAAACTGGATGTCAAAAGGTATTTTTAGATGTTTCAATATTTCAAGTATTTTTGTAATGTAATTATCTCTTTATAACTATTTTCTTATCTGCAGCCAAATTACAACCAATTTTTGCTTATTCTGAACATTTGAATGTTCATCTATTTTCTTGTGTCACGGCTGGTCCGTCTCGGTCACGCCCCCAAAGGAGTCCGTCAACCGAGTACTAACGGAGCTGCCCTGGACGCAAAGGAATGACGTCATGTGTTGTTGTGTGTGTGTGTGGTCCTCACGTGCTTAGCAGTCAGCTGTTAGCCGTTAGCTCATTAGCTGGTTGCTAGCCACCTGTGTTTAGTTTAAGTTAAGGACGCCTTGTTGGTTAGTTTATTGTTCCTGTCGTGTGATTGGTTGTCTACGTGTCTGTGCCTCCTTAAAGCCACGCCGGTCCAGAGATTCAGTGCGTGGTCACCAGTATTCCTGCTCTGCAAGTATGGGGGTTTGCACAGCTTATGTTTCTGTTTATGCTTACACCTATGTGTTTGTTTCAGTCAGCTGAAGCCTACTGAGATCTCTGGAGCGCCTTATCTGAGGACTGTTTCCCTAGTGGCAGTAGGGGAGCCTTTCCACCCTAGCTGCTTCAGCTTTGGACTGGTAACATGCTCTGTATGCTTCGCTCTACTGTTCGTCACGTCTGAGGGTCCATTCAAGCAAGCAGAAGCTCATGTGAACAACTGGTGCTTCTGCTCAGCACGAACGCTCCTAGTGGTGGTAGGAGTACCTTCGAGCCCAGGACCTCTCATCTAAAGAACTACTATTTTAGTGGAAGTTAAGACGGGCCTGAAGGCTCCAAACAGTATATCGGCCATGTAGCCATGTGTCTCGCTTCGGTGTGCTGGGCTATGTTTATGTAAAGTCTATGTTTAAACCCCTTCGCTAAAGCTACATTTATAGTCTTATGTTTGCGGGCTCACTGAGCTCATATCTCTCCTTAGTTTCATTAAAGAACTTGTGTGAATCTTCAAAAGGTTTCCTGCACTCTGTCCATCCTGTGCACCCTCGCCATGACAATGTCAAGCGTTTAAAAAAATTAATAATAAATAAATAATAGGCTAAATAATAATGGGCTACCATGAGAATAGGTCCAGAGGAATTTATTGGAACCAAATAAAATACATGGACAGAGACAGGATAGAAGACCGGACTAGGGGTCAAACAGGGAATGGAAAAGAAGACAGGGATGAAACTGGATGTGAGGACGGAAGAATGGATAAATGACATTGCTGGGAATGGGACAACAGACTGGACACAGTATGGAACTAACAATAGGGCACATAACCAGACATGGGGTTGGACAGAGGACCGGACTCAAGTCTGGGCAAAGGACAGGGCACGACAGAGTGGAAAGGAGATCAACTAAGGGGCTGGACACAGGACTGAGCTGAGGACTGAATAAAAGACACAGCACATGACAGGACAGGAAATGAGGATTCAGACTGACAAGGCAGAGGCAGAACATTGGGAATAGGAAACTTAAACAGGACATCAGGTAATGGGGACTGAGATCAAGGACTACACTAACAAAGACGAGACTGTGGACCAGCCTGAAAGAGACTGCAGAAGGGAAAGGGACCAGGGACCAGACAAAGGGGAAGGTTGAGGACTAGATGGGGGAAAGAAAAGACTATGGACTGGGCAAAGGAGATTGAGACTAGGAGACTAACAGAGAAGACCAAGACGGAACATTGGTCACAGTGGGCTTACACATGAGGTAGAAGGAACTGGGTACAAGTCTGAGGAAAATGTGACTGTAGGCTAGACACAGGAGGTTCAGACTAAACCACAGAAATCAGGGGTGGACACAGAGGACTAGACGTGGTAGGCATGGAGTGACGATGGGAAATAAAGGACTGAAACAGAGCATTAAGCATGGGGGACTGAAATGGACCACTGGAGTTAGGGAGCTGAAACTGGGAGTTGTGCTCAGGGGACTGAAGTGGGTGAGTATGTGGTATGAACTGTGACTAGGGACCTGGCTGAGGGAACAGAGACATGGGATCAGACGAGAGTGCCGGTGACGAGGGACTAGGACGATGGCTGGCTGTCAGCAGGTGACAGTTACCCCAGACATGGGTAACTAATTCCATGTACATGTACTTAAGTAAAATTTGGTAGATTTGTCCTCAACTGATATGTGAGTGTCAAAAATGGAGCAATGAATGAAGGTAGCCTTGTCTAATGAATCACATTTTCTTTTATATAATCTTGTGTGTGAGTCGCTTAACTGGCAACTGGATGCACTATGGAAAGAAGGTAAGCCAGAAGAGGCAGTGTATTGCTCTGGGCAATGATCTTCTGGGAAACCTTGGGTCCTGGTATTTATGTGGTTGTTACTTTGACACATTCCCCCTACCATAACATTGTTGCAGACCAAATACATCCTTTCATGGTAATGGTATTCCCTAATGGAAATGGACTAAAGGACTAACTAATGGCAATGGTGAAATTTATCTGAAAATCTGATGAAGCTGTCTCTCAGTGAATAGCTTCATCCACTCTTTATCCACTCTTTCTCTAGCCCTGGTCCAGTTCCTCTTAAAATCTCAAGTGTTCTCCAGCCCTACTAGATAACAAACTAATTTTCAAAACGCACAGAGGTATGGGATCAATATACAGTTCATATGTAAATGTACTCCCCATGATAAATAGCACTAGTGAACTTATTTGGCATATAAAATGTACTGAGTTCATGCCATTTTTAATTTGTATCATGCCATGAAATTGAAATGAACAGATTTGAATCAAATTTGAAACAGCATTTTATACATGATAATATATTATTCAGTCTTTCAAAACACTACATACTGCATACACCACTACAGTAGGTCGCAGCAGACACGTTGCAGCCAAGATGTTGCTCTGTCTCATTAATTTTGGGAGTTTTTATGTGGTTTCTGACACAAACAACATACTATTATCTTTAAAAACAGTGTGCCACATGCCATGACTATTGATTGTATTTAGGGTATTCGTATATTGAATATACTAACTCTGTTTTCTATTTTCTCCGAGGGGAACTGCTGCACATTTGCCTCGCTCGGCTGATCACCATCGGGGCTCCAGGTCAATCACTGGGGTCCCTTACCCAAGTGTCCTCGACTGGTTCGGCTGCTTTCTACTCCCCATGTGCTACTCCCCCATCCAAGGGCAACTGCTGTTCAAAGCTCCGGCGGAGATTGTTGTCCCTGTTGCTGTGGACTAGAGACTCTAAAACTACTCCTCACTCAGACTCCAAATTAAAGTACCTCCACTGACTCTTTACCGTACCAACTCTGTTAACCATAGATGGATAATCAGTCCAACAGTGATTAAGTTGTACACAAAGGCCTTCTATTGCTAGTTTTCCCAATAGAGACTCTATTTCGCTTTCTCTAACGGTCAACCAGAGGAGGATGGGTCCCCTTATTGAGTCCTTCATTCCTCCCAAGGTTTCTTCCTCCAGCTTTAGGGAGTTTTTCCTCACCTCTGTCGCCCTTGGCCTGCTCACTAGGGGCTAGGACCTGGATTCTGTAAAGCTGCTTTGTGACAACATTGGTAGTAAAAACTGTTATATAAAAAACATTTAATTGAACGGTATTGAAATGAATATTTAGAGACCCTATACCTGAAATGTAAAATGACTGTAAAGCTGTCACCAATTTCTTTACACTGTTCTATGCAGTATTGTTAGAAGCAGTGAGAAGAAATCCCTTGCCCAAGCTATTTATGTTGCAGTAACTGTGACGACTTGTGACAGGTAGGGTTTGGGAAAGAGGAAACCTGTAAATACAGAAGATTGAGGGTTTTTTAAAATAAACTAAATTAAATAAACTACAGTTTTAAATTGTATGAGCAGTCCCACATATTATGGCTTGTGTTTCAGTTCTGGACATTTGCAGAGCACGTACTACTTTTGGGTCTTCTTTTCTAAGATGAACATCATCTTATTTGTATAAATACATTTTTGACATATGTCCTTGTGTATCAGGGCCAAATTTGCTTCCAAAAAGTGGCCCATACTTTCAATGTTATTTTGCTATCTAGGAGGGCCAAAGGAATTTCGAAAGATAGGAGTCTTCTTAGAGTAGTCTTGCAAGCCAGACTCCTGACAATTGTCAGGGACAGGGCTTTGGGCTTTGACCAAGGGTTGATTTAATAAATACCAGTGCACAGAAGTGACCAGCAGCACACATTGACAAAAACAGCAATAATGCACCAGAAAAATTTTATGCAAAAAATTGCTCATGTTGCACCATAAATATTGCACATGTCGTGGGGAAAACTGGAGCAGGAATCCAAGTCTGAAACTTTTTCTAAGTCTAAAAAAATTCAGCTTCAGTCTGAAAGTTAAGGCAACATTGTTTATTAAAAACAGCTTCATGGTCCTTGGGAGCAGTGATCAATTGCTCTCTTCAGAAGTCTTTACACCTAGATTAAATTGACCTTTAGAGAGTAACTCCCCTTTTTAGAATCCCCCGCCTTTCCTGGTTCTGTGCCAAAGAGAGGTGGAGTTTTGAATTTTCAATTATAACCCTTTATAATGTATAATGTTATAATGTAATGTAATTGTCCATGGCCTTTTGTTCCGCCACAGAGAGGGAGTAGAGACAGCCGCGGGGCGGTATCATGCCCGGCTGGAGGTCGATGGCTAGGTCGTAGGGCCTATGAGGGGGTAGTTGAACGGCCCTGCGTTTACTGAAGACCTCAGCCAGGTCACGGTACGGGACGGGAACGGCTTCGAGGTCGAAATCGGGGGCCTTGGGCCTCCCTGAGCACGTCTCAGCCTTCGCCTGGAGACAGAGCTCCTGACAGGTCGGACCCCACTGGAGGATTTTATGCTGGGTCCAGGAGATGAGGGGATCGTGCATACGGAGCCAAGGGTAACCCAGGATGAGAGGAGGTGAGGTGAGGTGAGTGATAAACAGGGTCAGTTCTTTGGTGTGGCTCCCAATGGTGAGAGTGAGAGAAGGGGTCTGGTGCGTGATGGGGCTGGAAGAAAGGGGCCGACCGTCAATGGTGGTGATTTTAACAGGCTGAGATAATGCCTGAGTGTGCACACCCAGCTGAGCAGCTAAAGCATGATCGATAAAATTACCGGCCGCCCCTGAATCAACAAAAGCGGTGGCTACGATCCGTTTGTGGCCTAACCGGATGCGTACCTGGAGAGTAAAGCGGGAAACAGCCGGCATGGATGACATCCTCCAGGGTGTCAGGGAGCTCTTGCCCGGCGAGTTCATCCTTGATACACGGAGCCAGTCCCTCATAGAAAGCTGTGCAGAGGGCAGAGTCACTCCACGAGGTCTGCACGGCCAGCGTGCGGAAGTCCGCCGTGTAGCGGCTTACTGAATGCTCCCCCTGCCGCAGATGGTAGAGGCAGGAATCCACCTCCACCTCGCTCTCAGGATGTTGGAAAGCGGTCTTGAGTTAGTGGGTGAAGTCGAGATAGGAATACCCGATGTCGGAATCCAATCTCAAGACCGCTGTAGCCCACTCGGCTGCCTGCGCAATGAGGAGGGAGACGAGAAGTGCGACACGGCTCCTGTCTGAGGGATAGCACTCCGGCTGAAACTCAAAGACAAGAGCCACTTCCTTGCACTTCCCGTCTACACCATTCCACTTTTCAGGGAGTGAGATCTTGGTATGAGGGCAGGTGGATGAAGAGGGTTGGACGGCCTACCAGGGAGACGGCTGTCTGGCGAGATGTGCCTGCTCCAGAGTAGAGAGCTGCTGACGCAGCCCAGCTACCTCCTTCTGCAGGTTTACAATCTCGACTGCCTACATATTCACCGTCTCCAACAGTTTGGCAAAGTCCGCTGGGTTCACCGGTTGGGGCTCAGTCATTCTGTCACGGGGGAGGACTAGAATGGATCTGATAAACCGCTTAGACCAGTGTAGCGTGATGGATGAACCCAGTCGCGGAGAAACGTGAGAGAGTTGGTAGACCACACACTTTGTTCTGAGAACGCTCTACACAAGAGTGAAGATTCCCACCAGAATCTGCGTTCTCACACACACACAGGAAGTATACAAAAGAGAGGAGTTGGATAGGGTTAGTAGTACTCACGGTACAGGAGGACATAGGGTTGGGTTGAGTTGGGAACTCAATGACTGAGCGGTGTGTGAACACCTGTATCCTGTTTAAATACCCTGTGAGGCGCCTCATTTCCGAGAGCCCTTGCGCGTCACGTGACTGGTGTGTGTGACAATTTGCCATTTTTGGGAAACTTTTTTTGACATAATTTGAAAATATCTATTCCCTTTAACATCATATTGAAAGTTCAAAATGAATAGACTAATAGATTAATGAAAAATATAAAAGATCAATTATATACACGTTTTTATAACAAGGGTTTATTAAGAAGAATAATAGCTCTTTTTAATAAATAACAAACTCAGAGCAGGGGAATCAGGTTCAGGAACACTGTTTTGGACAGAAGGGTAAGGCTGAGGTAGAGTCAGATGTGGCGAAGGTCAGAAACACAGAAAACAGTGTGATCAATGGCAGGCAGAGACATAATCCAGAAAACAGCCCCTGTATCAAATCAATGGCAACCATATCACAGACACATAAATCAGAATATCACGATATGGGTTAAGATAAGATAACCCTTTATTAAATTTGCATATAAAACACAAGATCGGTAACAGAAGTCAGAACACTGCTCAAAAAGGAAGCTAAGTATGTAACAGACTTGGCAAAACTTCACAAAGTCCATTTACTGGACAAAGTTCTTATGTAGTGCTAGAACAGGAAGTCCCAAATAAGGAGCAGTTCATGAAGATATGGCGTGGAGGGTGCATAGCACCTGGAATCCTTACACAATTTGACAGCAAATAATGTTTTGATGGATATATACTAACGTACTAAATATACTACATTCCATTCATGTATTATTTCTATCTATTTGCAGACAAACTTAGGTCTGTGCAATAAAATGAATCTCTTAGAGTGCAAACCATGAGAGCTCTGTTTGGACACCTCATCACTGCTGTGTTCCTGAGCTGAATGGTAACTTTACCACAAGCCTCTTGGTCGGATGTCAGAGTGCACAGCTCATCTAAAGAGGCGTCTCCTATTCTCTTCTTTGGTGTTTTAGGGTCAGTTTGACTGACTTCTTGCTAATGGAGCCTATGAAGGATATAACACCACATCAGTGGCATAAATATCATATTTCTTAAATAAATGTTCACTTGGAATCTTTGGTCCCCCCAACAATAAATGAATCCAAGTAATTACAAACAACACTGTGAACTATTCATTTAACAATAAGCTAACATCTCTAGCTTATTGTACAGGCACAAAACACAATGCTGGATGAGAATAATTGGAACGCTTTCTTGTCAAGGCTGTGGGATTGTTTACAGGAGACTGGTGGTAAGTTTGGTGGGTGGGGAAAAAAAGAAAATAAATTGATAAGATCTCAGACCACTGGTTGTTCAGTCCTCAACTACTTTAAACTTCAGAGGAAAAAAGTTGAAAAATGTTGATTTATGGGCAGTGCAGTTCACGTTTATGAACCAAACCATTATTTTTAAAGAACACTGTATTTATTCCACTGTATGTTATTTGTTTTGTCATTGTCTTATGAAAGGAATAAGCCCCACAAGTCTGATGTAAATTCAGGTAGAGGGTTTAACTGTGGTATGTGGATGATTAGTGCAAGCCTGTAACAATGGTGAAAACACACGGGCTCTTGGGGCTTTTTTGCTCGCAATATCTCTATACAAGATCGAATTTCATGATGAATGGACCAATGGTCCAAAATAAATTGAAATAAAATCTCGTCTCATTAACTGACATTGCAAGTTAAGAATATGTTTTTTCCTTCCCATGTAAAGTCACGGTATTGTAACTTTTATTTCTTCTGTAAAGTTACATTTCAGATTTTTTTCTTCCAACAGCAACAATATAATTTCAGCATCATTTCACCACGGATGTGGAAATGTTCACAAAAGCAGCTGGAAGGCTCAAATTGTTACAAAGAAGAGAATCTGGGTCTGTTGTTCTCACCAAGGCCGTGTGTCTCCAGGTCTGATGACGCCCCTGATTTTACCCATTAAGCACCAGTAGACTGTGGCTGTGTATGTACATTTAAATGCATGTTGTTTTTGGAATGCACAAATCAATGAGACCACAAAATGAGTCAGAAGCAAACCATACTCAGACTACCTTATCGTGGTCTATGCTTAGTCATTTCTATAACCGAGGGTTGTGGGTTTGTTTGACATGCCCATATATGCACAGAACACCAAGTCTCAGTGATGAGTCCATTTAAAACATTGAGTCTAAGTGTGAAAATGCCCATCAGTCCAAAATGCAACACTGAACATTTTGTTGGACATCAATATTCATTTCCTTTTTTTTGACTATATTGGATGCACGTAGCTGCACTAATTTTGTGCATATGTCATTAAGCCACACCTGTAGGGGCAATATTTATATTTATAGAGTGCAATATTCACAGTTCACTTTATATTACATGTCATAATTAAATTCTTGGTTGTCTGGTGGTTAGGGCGTTGCCCCCCCAATCGTAAAAAAAGTCATGAGTTCAAATCCCAGGACTGCATATTGCACCACTAAGGTACCCCTGAGCAAGGTACCGTCCCCACACACTGCTCGCTGGGCTGGTGGCAGCCCCCTGCTTCACTTGCTGAGTTGGTTAAATGCAGAGAAAGAATTTCACACTGTTAACACTGTGAGTTGTGAGCAAACATTGGCAAGAAGGATGGATGAGATAGCTGGCTGGCTAGCATTAGCTTTTAGCCTAGCATTGACCCCTGCTTGCTTGCTATGCTTCCGCTTCCTCGCACACCACTTGTGATCCCCTCACCTGGCCAGTGGGTCTGGTCCCCGTAGCAAGCCAAGGTCACAGGGCTTCAGCAGCGGACCATCTTTGAGGTATGTTTTTGCTAGTATCTTATTTGAAGCAGGGTCTGGTGGTCATAGACATGTTTACCCGCTGTTAGGATGCAAAAGTTAACGAAGGGTTGGTGTGAAGTCGAGTGAAAAATACGCTTGTGCACAAAAATGTTGGATCCAGGGCTCCCGCTGTGACTTAGAACGCTGCCATCTTACAGTTTCCTATAAATTATACCAACAATCCAGGGCAGCTGTACTAAAACCCGTCATAAAGTCATCACATTTAGTGAATACCGCTCTGTGAATCTTAATTGACTCGACTTTTTTCCATCTTGGGGAAAAAAAGAATTCTTAGTCTTGATGACTATTTACCTGGAACTGAAGCAACTTCAGATTTTGAATAGTTTTCATTGAGCTCCTTTGATTAATGGACATCTTGTGGTTGGAAAAGTAGTAGAGTTCTGGAAAAAGAAACCCATTCAGAACTCTGGAACTCCTTGAAATGAATGAATGAATGAATGCTGTGACATGAGAATAAACCAGGTACCCATCCTACAGTGTCAAAGCGCGTGAAATAACACAGTTAATGAAGGACTTTCTTCTGAAAACTTCTCCAGAAATTTTGTGTACTAGACTAGACAGATATACAGACAGACTGATGGTCTCTGTGGAAAGTAGCCGAAACGTTTTACCTGCAGCAGCATGATGTCATTGTGTGGAAAAGCATATTCTGGATGGATGTGGTAGAACTTCACTGTCATGTGGGAGGAACTGGATTTTATCAGATCATGAGCCCCCATCGCTGTCAGCTCTTCCCCACTGTTTAGATGACCCGGAGTAATTTTTTACACGGAGAAACATTAGCAATCACTTGTTAGATTGACTGCAGATACCTTATGTATTCTACAAGCAGTAGACTACTATCATCATAACAATGTTTATTTGCCATTTTTGGGAAACTTTTTTTGACATAATTTGAAAATATCTATTGCCTGTAACATCATAATGAAAGTTCTAAATGAATAGACTAATAGATTAATGAAAAACTATAAAAAATCAAATATATACACGTTTTCATAACAAGGGTTTATTAAGGGGAATAATAGCTCTTTTTAATAAATAACAATCAGAGGAATCAGGTTCAGAAGCATTTTACTGGACAGAAGGGTAAGGCTGAGGCAGAATCAGATGTGGCGAAGGTCAGAAACAAAGAAAACAGTGTGATCAATGGCAGGCAGAGACATAATCCAGAAAACCGCCCCTATTTAAAAGCAATGGCAACCATATCACAGACACATAAATCAGAATATCAGGATATGGGATAGGATAAGATAACCCTTTATTAAATTTGCAAATAAAGCACAAGATTGGTAACAGGAGTCAGAACACTGGTCAAAAAGGAGGCTTAGTATGTAACAGACTTGGCAATACTTCACAAAGTTCATTCACTGGACAACGTTCTTATGTAGTGCTAGAAAAGGAAGTCCCAAATAATGAGTAGTTCATGAAGATAAGGCATGGAGGGTGCATAGCACCTGGAACCCTTACACAATTTGACAGCAAATAATGTTTTTATGGATATATACTAACATACTAAATATACTAACCAATCAGACCACAAAATGAGCTAGAAGTAAACCATACTGAGACAACCTCTTTGTGGTCTTAGGTTAGTTCATTTCTGGAACCGAGGGGTGTGGGTTTGTTTGACATGCTCATATATGCACAGGAAATCCGGTCTCAGTAATGATCCATTTGAAACTGAAACATTGAGTCTAAGTGTGAAAATGCCCAAAGGTTCATCAGTCCAAAATCCAACACTGAACATTTTTTTAGACAGCTCATTTTCTGGGTGTTGATGTAGTAGGGCTGGACGATATGGCAAAAATTTATATCACGATATATTTCTTAATTTTGGTTGATACGATATAATTCCGATATCGATATGGACAATATTAAAAAGCCTCAGGAAAAAACTGCCGAGGACACACACAATG
>JBBPCZ010093112.1:0-11236 GCA_037974445.1 Brycinus macrolepidotus | reverse complement strand
AGAGAGGGAGAGAGAGAGAGAGAGAGAGAGACAGAGAGAGAGAGACAGAGAGACAGAGAGAATTAAGAGAGGAAACAGAAAACCAGGAGTATCTTTTTTGTGCTTAAATCCTTCACTGAGCCAAGATTAAGAAGGGGCAGATGGTGCTCTCACAGGAATGTGTCCACAATCAAAAATAAGAGAACAAAATCCTTCCACATTTTCCAGGCAGGGGCTCATCTGGCCGCTGTCTTGGCAGGTTTCGGTTTGCTGTTGGTTTAAAAGGAGTGTGTAGCAGCACAGAGTTCACTCAGGATTAGCCCTGACCTGACCTCTCTCTCTAAATGAAAAACGATCAGAGTGTAATCATCGGAACATCAAGAAGGGATGTTTACATTTAGCATATAATTGCTTTCCAAAAAAACACTAACTCATATCTTAAAGTACCATCTACCTTTAACACTGATTCAGCATTTCATGTCAGTTACTCCGATGGAGAAAAGGTTCAAAATAGTAAAAGTCTTGTTCCATCAACTTACAATGAAAGTATTTATTAATGTATTTATTTATTTAGTGGTTTGTTCCCACAGTATATGTTTGGTTTTTCAGTGAAGTCCAACACAGATAATGGTAGGTGTCACTCTTGAGGATGTCTCAAAAAAAAAAACACCACTGAGAGGTCAAACACTGACATTCATCAGGGCTACACGATTTGGACAGAATATCAGTACCGCAATTTTACTGCTACATATTGTAGCTGTGATGCCTTTCAATTTATTAAATAGCCCATACCATCATTTCTAGAATTAAAAAGTCTTATCTAAAATATTGTTAATGGCTTTAAATGTATGTTCACTTCACCATCTATACAGTCCACATATGGAACAAAGCAAATCAGCAAAACATTTTTCAAATTGTAGTTTTTGTGACATCGCAAAAGCAACACATTTACATTTTATCTCTTTGCTGAAGTTCTAAGGAGTGTTTGAACCCAGTCCTGCTTTTTGACTGAGCTGTAATACACAGCAGTCAATCAGATAAAAAGATAATTTACTTATAACAGTCTTAAAGGGTCAGTAACAGAAACACCCTGTTTAATTCTGAGGGATAAACAGAGGTCACACAGGAAAATGGTCACATAAGAATGAATTATGATGAATTATAAATTATATTTTGGGTTCACAAAAACACATAAACGTGATGGAAAAACAGGAGAGATAGGAGGAAAATGCAGAATAACAGCCCTTTAAAAAAACCTCGGCCAATCAGGGTGTTCAATAGTTTAAGATTAAAATAATTAGACTTTTGTCGGACTACATGAAGACCTGGATTCATCAGAGCACCCAGTAACTCACTTGGAGCTGTGATTGGTTGCCCTGTCAGAAACACTATGATTGGTTATAGGCTCATTTGCATAGTGTAGCCTTCTGAAATATCAGTAATGCAGAGGCTGATATCGCCATAACAACTAATGCTTTTTTTCATTCTTTCATACACAAAGAAGGAAACTTTGCCCTCTATGTGGTTGGCCAGACTTCTCTGAGCCACTTAACTCCATTGTTTCTGTGTCAATGAGTCTGACTTTGCAAATTAGCTCTCTTGCCTGCATCCCTGTCACCCCTGTTACATCACCGCATTCGGCTCGCTCGGCTTGCCATGATCCCACGTGCATTGGAGGGGGGTCTTCTGGAGAGTGGAAGGAACGAAGAAAAGAATAGAGGATTTGGTCCTTGACTGACAGGGCAACCAGAGGTTGCGAGACTGAGCCTGAGGTTAAACGATGTCCCTGAATGACTCAAACTTATGTATGAGATAAGCGAGCCAAGAGAGCACGAATAATCCATTTGTCTCCATGTCGGTCAGATGCACAGCCACAGTTGTTTCCAGGTAAAATTGTCATTTAGAAAGACACCGACAACGATATCTCAGACTGCTACTACTGGCGGCTTCTAACAGCACGTGACTATGCTTAACTGGTGTAACCAAGATAAACAGCGCCTTCAGCTTCAGGGCTGAAGTTCCTGAACAAAAACTGCCAGACATGAGACTTCCATTCTGGATTGAGCAATGCTGTTTTACTTAAACTTTGTTTTGGTGTACTAACATTTAACAACACACAAAGGGACCATCTATGGACCACATAGAGTGGTCCAAGTAATAAACCCAGTAGTGGGTCCTCAGGGCAGCAGTCAACTACTAGAGAACAATGTATGAAATACAGCAATGGGAAAAAACAGCAGTTTATAACCAGGAGCATCATTTATGCTGGGGATGCTGAAGACAGGTCCCAACACTTTTTTTTCATGGCCCATTTTGTCCACACCACTTTCTGAAAGCTACGGTACTCTTTCACCAGTCAAAGTGATCAATTCATTCAACCTCATGCTTCTTGAGGGAAGTTCACATATTCTGCTTGGACCCCACGCACAGCAATGTGCTATGGCTGGTTTCTATAAATATTTACGTTGGATCAGTATTTCCTAATAATTACTATTTAGGTGCCTGGATCAGATTGGAAGATTTAAAAAAAACTATCAATTCAGTTCGCTTGGTGTCTAAATCATCAAACCATGTGGAGGTGGTTTTTGACACCGTAAGACATTGTAATTTCTAAACATGGATCAAAGGTTGCAGGATGGCTGATAATGTAAATGCTTTCAGTAAATGCTTATTTACTTCAGTCCATGACTAATTGACTACATTTGTCGACTACAATGAGTGAGTTTTGATTTTTTTTTTTTGCCAAACTTTTGCATTGGAATTAGATTTTGACAGCCATGGGTTTTACTTAACCCTTTTTTACAATTGAGAACCTAGATCTCTTTGAGGCTGCTCGAGGCGAGGCACACAGTTGCAGTCTCTCACAAAGTTATTTCCAACTCATTGGATATGCAAAGACATCATAAAAGCTGAATCAGGAGCACGAACAGTTTTGCTTGTTAAAAGTGCATAAGGTGGACATTAGTGCCTGGTCCTCCGACGCCACACCTCGAAGGATTGCAATGGCAGGACTTAGCATAGCTCTTACTGAATGTGTGCGGAGGGACCACCTGCATCAATGAGGAAAAATAAAAAGACAGAAAGGACATTCTGAGAAGGAAGAGACATTTCCAGCCTTAAAAGTGTAGCTTTCGCAAAGGAGCTCCAATCAATGTTTGATGCCATGAGTTCAAAGCCACTTTAATCCTATATCTGGTGTCCAATTAAAAGTGCCCCAAAGTCCACACACACACACACACACACACACACACACACACAAAGAGACACACTTTTTCCTTTACTCCGCTGCTGGGGGAGCGAGGCACGAACGGAGAACAGGAACATCTAAAGTGGAGAAATAAACCCAAGCGAACAAATCTCCTCGTACCCCAGAGGGGTGTAAGCAGTGTCTAAAATTGGATCTGATGGCTGCCTGCTCCTCTGTGCTGTGCTTCGGCAGTGCAGAAAATTTGACTAACACATGGTGGGCCGTGGAGATGAGATAACGTTGTTGGATGTCACCAAAAAAAAAAAAAAGTCACCTCAGTGAAAAAGATGTGCCTTATCCCACACAGTCATTATGCAGCACACGGCTTTATTCACACTGCACGATAAGAAAACAGGCAAGGAACACGTGTCGAACGAATCACCACAACTGCCTTTTCTGGAGAACTTTTTAAAAAAGGGGTGAAAATATGACAGTGTTTTTATTAAACTGCATCACAATCCGTCTATCTGGTTCTTCTAGAACAGCCGTACCCAAGCATAAAAATGCCCAGTTTGAAATCTAACACCCAGATCCTAAATCACCCTAAATCTAACCCTAACTCAGCACATGATAATTCCACCATTTATGATTCCCTGTTAATTACGAAATATAAGATACATACCGGATCAAAAATAAACTGTGTGGAGAGAATTGAGTCAGAAACTCCGTTACTGGACTGAGATACACTGGAGCATCAAAACCTGATACAACTTAGTACCATCACAGTACAGTTTAGATACAGAACAGCTCCTGTATACCTGTGGAAAAACACCTTTAGTTTGCTTTTTTCTGGTGCAGTTTGTCTGTTCCACCTTCCTCATCGTGACACATACAGAACAGCCAGCTCCATAATTAGTGGCACTCTTGGTAAAGATGGGTGAAAAAGGTCTTTGTGGCTAATGAGCTCACTGGAAATATGAGGAAAAAATGTTTAACCTTTAATTGGAGTAAATGTAGATTAGGAAAATGAAAACCTTTTAATGTCTTCATCATTAGCACCCCTAGACATTCCTGTGGACAAAATGGAACCACACCATGACCCAAACGTCCATTAAGTTTTCTTCATATTTGTGAAGAGAAATCTGTGAATTTTCTAAGCATCCCTGCCCCATTTTGTGCCTATAATGGAGTATTCTCACCTCAACTCTATTGTTACTCAAAAATCTACAGCACGGGCACCTAGTTCTGGTCCTGGAGGTCTGGTTTCAGTTTGGTAGCTCCCCAAACACTAAATCACTAAATCACTAAACCTGGTAGGGAACAGATGAAATAAACCAGGTTTATCAGGGAAACCACCAAACTGTGCTGCTCACAACAGTTTGGTTGCTCACAACAGTCTTTTCTTTGTCTCATCAGAAATACATCATCATCTTATTTGGAGATTATTAGGAGTAATAAGGAGCAAAAGAAAAAAAATATTTTTTAAAAATAAGTTCTTCTGCTGCTCTCATCAGCTTCTCAGTTTTCTTCTCTTTAACAACCACACACCTGATTGGGCTTCTCACACCATGCATTTTTTCAGCTTTTTTTACAATTTGCAATAAAAAAATACATTTAGTTATATGGACTTTTAAATGATGACATTTTTAAAGTTCCAAACAAATATAAATTTCATGATTTTTAAAAGTTTGAGATCTCTGGTTCTACACAACAGATGATCACAAAATAAAGCTTCCTGTGATGTATAAAGCCTCCACTGTTGACACAAACACACAGAAGCTTCAAATAACGGCATCCGTTTGTATAAGACAATGTTTTAGCAGTGGTGCGTTATCTGTTTCTGAGATTAATATGATGTGTTAGATCTGGGGTGTCCAACTTCAATTTTGGAGATCCGGTGTCCAGCACAGTTTGGTGATCTTCTGGTTCACCTCACCTGCTAATTTCCACGCTCAGTGTGTTTGAGGAGGAACCACCAAACTGTGCTCGACATCGGCCCTCCAGAACCGGGGTTGGGGACCCCTGTTTTAGATGGTGGGACTTTGATGTGTAGCCAGAGAACATTTAAGCTGCTCTTTATCAGTCCGCAAGTTTTCAAGGACTGGTTCTACAAAGACGATTTGAAAAACTAATTAAAACTGATACATTTACTTACTGTGGCGGTTGCTATATCAGTAAAACTATTTATTTATCTTTCAGTATCAATTATTTATCAAAATTGATTATTTGGGGAAGGGGTAAATAGTCAAGTTATGATTATTGAAAGGTCCGTAATTCATACACCCCCGCTTCACAAATTACATCTACATGCCCAATGTTTACTCACAACAAGCAAGTCCAGGCATGTACAGAAACATTTCTACTCCAGAGGTTTCCTTCATCTCTACTGTTTTCTACAATTTAGAATAAGAGAAAGACATGAAAACTACGAAATAACACATGGAATTATGCAGCGGGCAAATATGTGTTGTTTTAGGATTCTTAAATATCCCTCTTTAAATTTAATGCAGCTCCTGGTCCACTCTGGAGCAGCTTCACGACGAACCACCTCCAACTGGGAAGATTGGAGGTGTTTATATTTGTCTCCAGAACAAATCTGGAGAATGTAAGCATCATCCTTTCCATCGAGACGCCTTGAAGATGATATAAAACACATTGGTTCGGGCGGGTTTTTCGACTGGCACTGTAAGTAGGAGCTATCTATTATTGCATTGCTTTAAGTGCAGCTCAGACTCAGACCTTTACCTTTAGAAAGTAAAGGACAGCTCTCAGGCGTGAATGAAAGAGCAGCTGGGTCAGAGTTATCGAGCAAACAGACAGGCACATACGGGGCACAGCCATGCACCATCAATAAGGTGCTAAACCCGTCTGTCTCTTGTCTTGCCCCAGTGCTAATGGTCTGCCATCAGTCTATCTAATGATCACCGAGAGCAGACAGACTTCATACTCCATCTGCTCCCTGTTTGTGTCAGGGCAACAAGCCTACCGGAACTACTTTCACACCTCTGGACTGAGAGTGCTTATTAAACACAGATGTTTGTTTTTTCCCTACTAGTTCTATTGAAGCCTGATGTATGCACACCTGCCTCACAACTACTACATTCTGTTATAAAAGTCAACACATTATAAACTCTAAATTATTGAGCGGTATTTCATTGCTAAATAACTTTTTAATAAGATTGTGAAAATAATAACATATTTATTGAACGTGCTATGTATTTTTTCATGTCTTTGTTGTTGCTGTGTTATAAAAGCAATGAGGCTCTTGAGGTCATGCGTCACAGTGATTTTATCCTGGCTGAAGTGGGGTTTAGAATGTAAACTCCACTTTAACACTGCAACTGACACACCAGCACAAGGAGCTTACAAACAAATATACTTCTGTTTCTTTATTTACTGCCAAAACCACGTGGAAATGGTGTAAAAACTAGCATTCATGATCTTAAGTTCCAGGATGTTTGTGGTGACGACACTGTAAATTCAATGCCAAATCACACACAGTACCAGTCAATGGTTTGCACCCCCTGATGTGATATGCTGGAAAACCATCCCAGGAGGCTCTTCATGAAAGAGAATTCAAAAGAGTGTTTAAAGATAAATGGAGTGTTACAGAAGAATCTAAAAGAGAAGATTTTGCTGGTTTGTCTATAAGTCTACATTTGTTATTCTAAAATATGGGAAACAGTTATAGCTATAATTATAATTATAACTATAAGTGTAATGTATGTAATATGAGAACCACAGAGAATAAGCGGCAATCAGGGGGTCCAAGTACAATGTTTGAACTGGTCCAAGTAGCAAGTGGTTGAAGGGGTTGTGATCACTTCAATGGGTGAAAGAGGACCATTTATTTTGTTTTTTTTTTCATTTTATGTTAGGATTTAAAGGCAAATCTAAGCACAAGATTTTAGCTTAATTGGTTATGGAGATATTTAAATGTGTCAGTTGTAGTGCCGCCTACAGGCAAAACTTCAAAAAATTGGCAGGCATCGAAAGAATGTAGTAGCGATGCAGTGCGTCAAAGTCTGTGAAGTTTGAACCTTCATATTTGCAGTGAAGTGCTAGATTTTTCCACTGACGCTATTCACTAGGTGCCGCTTCATAATGAATTAGGATCATACACCCCCTAGAGGTCAACTTGCCATCGATGAAACGTGAAAAAAAAGAAAGAAATCAAATGCAGTAAAAAAATGAAAATAAACCATGACAAGGAAAATCCTTAAATATGTGGGCGTGTACTAGTATTTGAGGGACTCTGTATATTTTTTTGTTTGTGTTTTGTGTTTCATGTAGTATGCTGGCATGAAAGCGATGATTAATTTGGAGTATACTTGATCAAAGTGGAACACGCTCCAATCACAAAAATAGCACTTTTTAATGCAGAAGGGGAACATCATTCAGCAGATATAAAGTTAACTCTCACTTTTCAAGTTTAAGAAAGTCTTACAGCACCTCGGGGCTGTTAGTGGGTGTTATTGCTCTCCTTTCCTCATTCAGTTTCCCATCTTTAGTATTTTCACGATGTGGCTATAAAACTGCCGACGCCTACTCAGCACCAGACAGGGGAAAAAAAACAAAAAACAAATCACTAATGATTCTCCATGAACTGCATCGATATTGCCCACTTCCAAGAAAAACAACATCCCGGCCATTTATTGACTGCAACCCGCTGCACCGTACATAAACAATCACACTTTCCCTCCAGAGTGTAAACAGCAATTACGCCTCCCATGCACAAGTCCAATTAGAACTGAAGAGGGGAAAAAAGAAAACACATTTAATCAGCATCTTATTTCATGTTCTGCCGTTTGCATTAATTGTGATTTATTTCATGCCCTTTTGAGTTGTACTTTCTGCACTCCTTCCACAATTCTGTGTAATCAAATGCTGTAGGCAGTAGACCTTTTGTGTGTTAATGAAATTGAAATTTCAACACGATTAACTGTGCCAACAAGGGTATGCATTACAGCTGAACCATGACCTCCTACAAATCTGCTAAAGGAGATCAGCAGGTGCTGCATATAACCAGAGTGACAATCAGGAGAAGATTACATATAACAAGTTGATATTTATATAGTTTCTCATTTTGAGTCTTGGTTCCTCTTAATATTTTTAAGGAGGTTTTCCTTTTAAGTCTTAGTTCCTGTCATTGCTTCTTTCTCAAGTTTTTAAGGAGTTTCTCTTTTTGAGTCTTGGTTTTGCTCAGTGGTTCTTCCACATGCTGTTAAGAAGGCTTTCCGTCTGAGTCTTGGTTCCTCTCATTGGTTCTTCCACATGCTATTATGGAGTTTTTCTGGCAATACCCATTTAGCAGTATTATTACTGAACAAGGTGCTCTAGGATAATGTTTGTTTTAAAAATATAAGAAATAAAAATAAAACTGAATCGAATTTATTTAAATTGAAAAATTCCCATAAAAGTTCCAGATATCAGCTGCTATTCTGATAGCCAGAATTTAATATAGAGGCCATAGAAGGCACATAAAAAGTAAGGTGACCATATAATTTTGACCACAATTTAATCAAACATCAGACAAAATTTCTCTCCACTCCACTCCACTTATTGTTAAGAGAGTGAGTATTTGATTCTGCCAGTCTGTTAATTAAATACAACTTCCAAACTGAAAATGAAAGAAATTACCTACTAGTTGTAACGGCCTTCAAATGTATTTTTTTTTAGTTTGATTGAAATCTACATGACCATTTTCCAACCTCACGTCATCCTGTAGAAATAAACAGGCTGTTTTCTTTGGAGTGACTTGAAGAAACACATATGTAAATGAGTTCTATTCTGACTGGACAAACTCTTTTCAAAGAGCAAATGGGTTGAAACACTCTTTTCTTCAGTGCGAATAGTCGGTGCTAAACTGCTGTAGGCTGAATAGGAAAATATATTGGATTTTTTGGTGTCACAAGCAAAATTAATTTATAAAGGACTGTTTTTGCAGGCTTGTTTCCATGCATGGATTGCATGAAATGTTAACAATATTATGTCAGACAAAAAATGTTAAGGTTTTTTTTTTCTATGATATGGGCTTTTTAACAGCATGGAGACCACAGAGTTAACAATGCATACCCTGGCAGTAAATATTCTGATTTAATAAAGCTGCTGCATTGCTTGGCAGTAGAGGGATGTGAGGTGCCAAGACGACACTAAAGAGTGAACAAGAAATCTTAATAAAAAGGACCGGCTGAAAAGCAGCTATTGTGTGCACGAGACCAAACGGCAACAAGTCGCATTCGAACACGCCGAGGGTCCTCGTCACATTGCAGTGGCACGAGACTCGCGACTCGGAACAGAGAGCAAACAGGAATGGCCTCGTGTGGTTTTCAATTTTGATCAGTGGCAAGCATTAAATATTCCCTCTCGCGCTGTCACTGTTGAGCCGAGCGAGGGGGCAGCCACCAAATTAGGATGCGGATGTGCTTGGGAGCAGAATTAGCAAGTGTTGCGTGTGCCCCTGTGTCCTAGCCTTTCGTTCCCCAGTCTCCCTTGGCTCTCTCTTTTCCTATTCCCCCTCTCCTCCGGCTCCAGCGGCAGCACTCAGCCAGCCGTGCTGTAACTCACTGCACTCCTGGTGCACTCTGTGTTCAGATGACCCGATCGGGTCCCAATTAGATTTGATTAGGCCTTCTTTTTTCCCATTCGTGTCATGGATTCCAGCCTGTTCTCTTTATCCTTCGGCTTTGTGGAGATGAAGGTCAGCCTAATTAAGGTAATACGAGAGCAGCAGTTTTGTTTTGGCTCCTCACACTCGACTTGAGCATTTTGCAGACTTACACACACACACACACACACACACACACACACACACACACACACACATTATCGGCTAAGTGGTCTCAAGAACCTGATTGTGTTTCAGCCTTTAGAAATCAGCATTAAGACACAATGGGGCTGCAGACATTTATTATTATCCAATTGAAAATTGAGCTGGTCCAGAAAGTGCCGATGATTTGCTGGTAGTTTTCATGATCGTAATTACGGATGCACCAATCATGAATTTTTGAACACATGAGCTCATTCCCAGTGCTTTCTATCAATGCCATGTTCATATACCATGAATTAAGCAAAGATTTCCCACTCACAGACAGTTGTTGGAGATTGCCGAGCAAGGCCCCAAATCAGAGTCAAATCAGTGTTCAGTCGGGGTTCACAAATATGCTTTCGATCGCTGCGTGGGAACTGTTAAAATATGCCATCAAAGACACTCACCAATGCCACACAGATGTGCAAAGACACCCCACATGCTGAACACCTGGACCTGCTGCAGAGTCCAAAGTGGCAGTGAATGCAGCACTGAGCTACAGCCAATGACAGTGCAGGACACAGAGTGAAGGGAAGCTGATGAACGTGGCATGACCAATATATATGCCATATATTCTTCACTGTAAATCTGCAAACAAACAAGTTGGATTGCTCGCTTCCTGCGAACATCAGTTTTTAGAAGAAAAAACAAAGCATAGCATCATGTCATTCCTTGCACGGGCTCTCTTGAGTGTTTTAGGGACAAAACGTACTTTGGAGAGCAGACAGACTGATTTAAGATTTGTCCTGGTCAAACATTTTAATGTGGGATGCCCTTGCTCTGCAAGACTCCTGACTACAGGACAGAGAGTTAAGTACAGTGAACAGTACAGAGATCTAACCACCCTGAAAGTCATGTAGTGAGTCTGTGACATAAGTCACAGTATAATTAACATAATTTACTCTTTAATGAGTCAAACTGGCATTTCATGTTTTTTGCTACACAGCATTTTTAAAGAAGTCTTATATATATATATATATATCTGGCCAATGAGAAAAGGGTTGGTCAGCTTGTTGAAGTGGTCTGTAAAAAAAGTGGGCTGAACTGAGAACAGCTCTCTGACTTTACAATCGTCAGGTCATTAGGACGGCCCAATGCCAGACAGGACTGTACTGAGTTCCTACTCATAGAACTAAAAAATTAAGAATCTTTAGACTATTTTGAACAAATGATTGCACCAAGCCCTTTTCCCTCTTAGTAACTTTTTCATGCTTTTAAGAAGTCAGTTAATTTGATCTCTCTCTCTCTCTCTCTCTCTCTCT
>JBBPCZ010093091.1:0-11236 GCA_037974445.1 Brycinus macrolepidotus | reverse complement strand
AACGCGTGTCAGCGTGAGCCAATCAGAGGCAGAGACTGCACTGAGTACACAAGCGCGCACACAGAGAGAGGAAAAAAAAACACACGACTCGTCAGCTTCTCTCAGGGGGCGTCGACTTCTGCCTCTGACGTCGACGAGTCGGCTTTTCTGTTAATGCCCTAATATATATATATATATATATATATATGGGTGTGCATGAAAATATTAACATAAAAATAAATAAATAGACCAAGCTCTGCTAGTGTCATTAAAGGTCTCTGACAAAATAAGTAGATGATGGCAGTTTTGCTTCAATCATTTTTTATTGTAATTTATTTTAGTGCCATATGGTCAGTCAAGGAGGTCTTCCAACATGAAGCCACAGCCTATTTAATTTTTTTTATATAATCACATTTCATGTTGCTACTTTTACCTTCACTGCAAAGTTTGTAAACCTGTTTACAATCCTCAAATCCTTTTGGACGATCCATTTTAGGGTCAATTCTGAACTTTTCATATGGTGGTATTAACACTTCAGCCTCCGTCTTGAACTGTGAATAGTTCGAAATATTTGCACCGTAGCATGTGATGATGATAAAACAGGTCTCACTTCCAAAGTCCTTTAGCCCAGTACTGAGAGAAGAAGAAGCAAACCTACCAAATCTCACAAAAGGCCCTTGTATACTGATTGGAACAGTGATGCGACGGTAAGTGGTCTGGCATGTGCCCTGAGGATACTGTTGGGCATTAAGAGCTTTTAGACCATCTGTAATCAGAAAGTGTAAAGAAACCAGCCCAAACTTCCCTGATCTGTACAAATGTAAACCATTGGATATCTTCTCATTAAGTTCTTTGTAAATGGAGTTTGTGGTGTAGACATACAGAGCTATTTCTCTTGCCATCTCTCTTGTTAAGTCTTTGTCTTTGGTAAAAAGAAGTTCTTTGGCGTTCTCCCAAGTCTTGCCGAAATCCACATTTAAGTCCTTCTCTTTCTTCAGTAGACCTTTAGTAATCTCCTCATACATGTCCTTTTCACATCCAATAAATTCATCATCAACAGAGTTTGGGTATTCATCCATTATGTTCTAAAACAAAATAACAAAATCCATTAAAAATGAATGCATTTACACAAATAACAAATAAAAATGTAATAATTGTTGAACATCTTGCAGTTGACAAGTCTTACCCTAAGCCATTACTATCAGTATATGTAGGTTCCCGCTAAGCCATTTCCGTGTGCTGTGCTGCATTTTTGCTGCGTTTTCTGAGTATGTTTATTTTGAGGAGGCAGTGGCTGAAACTTTTATTGTTACATTGCAACATGCTACCTGCAAGTGATCGATTCGCAGGCTGCACCAAAAATGAGGAAGGAGGGCAGGGTTGGCAGGCTATTTAAGATGCCTACAGGCCTTCGCTTGGGATCAGCATCAGACTGGGATAAGGACATTGGCAGCGAGGATCCAAGCTACTAATTTCCTCCTATTTTAAAGAGAGTTTTTGGCGGTGGTTGTGCAGACTCGCTGCTGTATGTGGGGAGCGAAGTGAGCTGGTTGGGACTCAAATCTGCTGGAAGTGCAGTGCTGGGCCCACATGCTGGCCATTGGCCCTGTGTTTGGTTTCCCCGTGTTTAGGTGCAGGACAGACTGGATTCTGGCAAGGGGGCCCAGCAAGTGGAGGGCGGCACAGCTACTGGTGGCGTGGGCTTGACTGTGCCAAAAGTACGCCGCCGACACCAGTCGTTGTGCCGCCCTCCACTTGCTAAAGGAAGGTCAGCTGACTGGCTGGGTGATGCAGCGTTGCCTTTGAGGGTTGAGTTGGGTGCGGAAATCTGAGTGTGCCGGGTTAAACAAGAGGCAGGGATTGGAGGACAAAAGAGGATCAAGGAGACCAGCTCAGGGAACAGGGGACTGGCCTCTGCCTGGTGAATGGCTGAATTCACAATTTGCTTTGTTATATTTTGATAAAAGATTGTGTTGGTGAAGGGAATGCCATTTAGTATAGAGGATTTTTCGTTTTTGGGGTAAGCCCCTTCTTAGACTGTATTAGAGCCATTTCATTGATATAATTAAAAAAATGCATATTTAAGCATTTGGACTTACCATTTTAGTAATATTTGGCATTCAATTCTGAATTGTTTGTAATATCTAAATATTTTTATATTTTACATTTTTTGCATTTGCTGTAATGTAGGAGTAGGAACTTTATGTGAGTATTGCTTTAAGTGATGCGTTTCTTGTGGTTGACTACTGAGTTTAATGTAAGAGCGTAAGGACACACGTAGATAACAGAAGCCTGTAACCCAGGAGCATCACAGTCTTTTGACCGTCACGTAAATTTGTAGCAGACAAGAATTCATCTTTGTTTTGTATCATGTTATGTTTACAAAAAATACAAACCAAGAGAAAGTTTGAATTCAGGGCTTTTATTTCTGATACGTGTCGCGTGCAAAAGAACTTCGAGGTTTGGGGCTAGTGAGTCGGCGTGCCGTACTCACAGACTGTGTACTCCTCAAGCTCTATCTCTCTCTCCCTTGTACTGCTGTGAACAAAATATTCACCTGTATGTAGACTGCTGTGACGTCTCTTGTGTGCAAAGTCTCTTGTGTGCCTGCTGTGATACTATTTACTAAAACTGTGCCTTACCTGTGTGTGCTGGGATGAAGCACTAGATGAAGCACTAGATGAAGTTCCGACTTTATTCTCTCCACCCTGCTTGACAGGCTTGCTCTTCACTAATCCACTTCTTGCTCCTGGAGCCATGAGCATGATGAATATGAAGATGACAAAGAGTGTCACTGCAGTCGTCTGCAGCATCTTCATTACTGAGCTAAATTGAAGGGAAACAAGTGAGGCTGTAATTAATAAGGTGTCTGTGGTCCATTCTTAAAAATTCTGTTTATGATTATGAAAATGTCTTCATGATTAAGTACCTGTATTGGCTGTTACCTATACATGTAAAGGTGCAAGAAATAAGAGATTATAAAATATTAATTAAAAGCTAAGTAGTGTACAAAAACCACATGGGCCACCCTCTCATTGCATGGAATGGATTCAGGGTTTATGCTTGATATTGAGTGCATCACTATTTTAACCAGTTCTATGCTAAAAAATAAATCAAATAAATAGAGAAAGGAATACTACTTTGTCACCATTACTTTCCTGTGACCCAAATTTAGCCTATCAGCATGAATGCAGAACTGCAGCTGAAGTTATAGGCCAAAATGTAAACTGAAAGATACACTGAAAAAGTTCAACAAAACATAAAGGTTATGTTTAACAGCCTTTGAATGTCTGTATTTAAGCTGGAGCTGCCATAAACAGTACACTTTTATGCACATGAGAAAATAAATATTCACCACCACTAGTTTGGTGCTGAGAAACATTGCAAATCCCGTAGAGCCAAAATCTAAAATTAGTGGTATTCTAATAAACATATGTTACATTAATTCTGCTAAATAAATTCTGCTTTGTGTTCATGGTTATATTATAAAAAGTTAAAAACATGAACCTACTGGAATTTCTAATGCAAGTTGTGTAATGTGGCTGCGGCCCGCTTTTAGTCCTGCCGTCGAGTAGCTCGGGTTTGGCACGGGGACAGGTCGCTTTATTTGTAGTGGAAAAACATTTGTTCGTGGTACAACACAGTTCCTAGTGCCAGTGGAAAAGCACCATTAGATGCAGCTGTTTGCTAGACTCACACAGGCTACTGTAGGCTATAAACTAGTTCTGCTCTAGGACGTTTCCTAGATGTACATGCCAATCCTGGCTGCCATTCTCTTGTCTTGACATGTTTACAGCTGAGGAAAACATGAGTGATAAATAGTGAACAGTGTCTCACTCTGGATTCCTCCATGATGCCCTATGTTTCGCCGCGAGAAAAATTTAATCCAGATTACAGTGTTTTACTACTCAGAAAACCGTTCGGGTACCGTGGTCCTTTGAGAAAAATGTAAACTGGTCATACTTACCTTTTAATCAGGCAGAAGGTGGAAACCACTTCTGCACCGTCGAGCTCCCGAAGGTGTTTATAAGACAGGCATAATCTGATATGTCTCAGGAATTTGCAAGAAATAACTTCTTACTGGATATTTTGCATTTTAACCGGTAGAGACAATTTGCTTCAACATTAAGATTAGATTCATCTTTAGAGGAATTGGACAAGGGGTGAGACACAGAGAGAGAGACGGTAAGGTAGAGGGAGACAGAGAGGGTGAGTTAATGCTTTTGAACCATCACATCATGAAAAATAAAAAAAATATATAAAGGGATTGGACTTGAAATTAAAGTAAAAATATTGTTGTCACATCCTGTCCTGTGTGTTCTCTGATCATCTGATCAAGTTTCTCTGTTTTCTTAGTGTTTTGTTACCTATGTTTCTTTGGTTCATTTCTTTAGATAAAGTCATTGTTTTGCAATTGCATCCCATCCAAGTCCTCCCTTAACCCAGAATGTTAAAATTTTTCTCCTAGCACAGAGTATGAACTGCAATTTTGACAGTTGTGATGTAATCAGACTTAAATTAGATACCATTTCAGGCCAGCACACTATGTAAAATATGGTGTTTTATGCTAAATAAAAATGGTTTTCTTTATTTAATTAGCTTTAACATTTAAACTAATTTTAACATATTGTGACAATGATTGTGAGAAAATGTAATTGCTTTTCAAAAAGTTGAAGAACAGTGACATTAAAGAGGGAACCAAAACTGCTCTTCTATCATGGAAAGAACACTGTTTCTGACACCGTTGTTTTTAAGGGTCTAGTTGTGAACCACTGGTCACCGTCAAGAACAACGCGGTTAGGTCACAGTTTGCTGACAATGGAATGTGAAACAGCTCCTGAACCAAAGCTCATGACAGATTTAGTTTGTAAAACCTGTCTTGTTTGGTGATTTGTTCAGAAATCCACTTCATTTCACAGGGTTCACATTCGCGTTAGTGTACAACAGTATTAAGGTGTTTAGAGATGCAGTGTTCTATTATATAAATCTCTGGCTTCTCTGGAATCTTTTATCTTAACTCAACTTTATAATATAAAAGTTTTTCATATCAAATGTCCATAAAAGTCAAAGTACTAAGTGTGTCAGTTCATCAGCAGTATACTGCTGTATACTAAAATCCAGTTATACTGAGTAAAGGGGAAGGGGAAGGACCACCCTAACCGACTACAGAGAGAGAAGACAGTTATGCTGAGTGATGGGGAGGGGAAGGACCACCCTGCCTACCCAGAGAGAGAGAGGACAGTTATTTTGAGTGATGGGGGAGAGGGAGGACAGTTATACTGAGTGAAGGGGAAGAGGGAGGACAATTATACTGAGTGACGGGGGAGAGGGAGGACCACCCTACCCACCCAGAGAGAGAGAGAGAGAAAACAGTTATATCGAGTGGTTTATAGAGAATCTTAATTTATCTTACAGCTTGGAGGCTAAACATGCAGAAGATCAGTGTTAGGGCTCTTTTGCGCAAAGAAAAGAAACGGCAGAAATCTCATAAATGTGTAAAGTATGTATGTCTTTATTAATTTTCATGGCTTGAAAAAAGATTATCGCACATATTAGGAGCACTTTGAACAGAAATGCTCATAATTCCACAGGAGTTGCAAGTGACAGTTTTAAGGTGTGTAGACATGCAGTGTTATTATGTAAATCTCTGGCTTCTCTGGAATCTGGACTCATCTTTATAATAGTCTGAGTTTTTCATATCAAATGTCCATAAAGTCAAAGTAGTGAGTGTGTATGTCCAGCGGCAGTAAAAACCATCAATGGACAGAAACATGAGTCAGCCTAAATGTGGTGGCCTAGGGTGCAAGACCCCTCCTGCTAGGATCTCCGGAAGCAATGGCAATGGATGAGGCAACACACCAAAGATACTTTTTCCACAGGTTTATTGGACTCAACACAGCTTTCATCTTTAAAAAGGGCACGACCTCCGTGCCTTGGCCTCATTCCCACAGAGCCGACAAATCACGAGTGAGGGGGGCAGAAGGTTCCCATAGATGTCCATGGGTGCTGCCGGGGAATAAATACATAACAAAACAAAAGCACAAAAAGAAAAGAAAAGCACAAATAGGAAGGAAATACACCAGAAACAAAATACCCTCTTGTCCTGGTCACGACATAAACATATTTATTAACATCAAACTAGAAAAAAAGAAATCTGCAGTTTTCGTTTAGCACAAATGCAGTAAACACAGCACTTACCTATATTTGTGGTTTCCATATGTTAAAGTGCCCATATCATGTATTTTCATCATTTTTAATGACAGTTTCCCAACCTCTGTAAATTTCTTAGAATGAATCAGGATATTTTTGTTACTGTGCCTTTATGACTGTTAATTGTAAATGACCTCTGGTCTGATTGGCTGCCCTGTATTGTGCCTCTTTCAAAAAGCAGTTCAGTTATTTATATCCCTTCTATGAACTGTGTGGGAAGTGGCACATGTTATAAACTGGGCCCATTAATCAGAACAAAGTTGAGACTGACCTGCTGTTGGTCCTTAATAAGTGATATTAAGTTGCTTGTATAAATGTCCCATCATTTGGCAAAACCTGGTCCTTGACTCGTTATGGTGCTTACAAGTTCTTCACTGCTTCAGATAAGTTCCATATAAGTGATGGAACTTTGTACCCCACCAGCTAGCATGGTTTGAGCTGCAGGCCTTGAACCATGTGGAGGTGTTCAGAATCTCTAATAGTCTTGCTTATGTTGTTTCTGACACTGTACAATTCACTTTTACCTATGAACAGAACAAAATCAGTCCTTTTATCCCACATATCACAAAACAAGACTGCGGAATCCTGGTGGGACTGAAAAATAACAGATCCATTCATATTGTGAGTTTTGTACATTTTAATATGCAAATAATACCTTTCTGCTTAAATATGCTAAATGTTTTCAGGCCATTTTTGTACAAAATTTAACCTAAATCCAGCCATTAGCCATATATTAGGAAATCCTTTATAGTAGAAAGGATTTTTTAAGTCTTCATTAACTAATTCTGTTAACTAGAATTAGAAAAACCATCATTCAATTTTCTAATTTGAATTACAATTGCATCATTCAATTTTCCAATAAAAAGTAGAAAAGCCATTGTTAAATTTGCTTGTTAGGATTAGAAAAGCCTTTAACTAAATTTGCTACATTTTGCAATAAAAAAAACAGGGCATGAATTGACTGAACACACTGAAATGAAGACGTTTCTGTTGAGTTGTGACTAAAGGTGGCGCAACTTCATTTCTTCTTGTAGTGTTTTTGTTATAGTGTTTTATTATAGAAAATAAATCAGGTCCAGCTCTTCGTCTGACGGACTCTTTGAAAAAAAAAGTGTTATGCGATATTTATTGCTTTTGCATCTTGAACAATATGGGCATAACTTTCAACTAAAGACTTTATAACCTTATTACATGTCACAGCATTCCAGAGAGTCTGTATTTTGAAATGTTATGCTGTTAGTCTTACATTCTACAGTCTTTAAATTTACAGTCTGTGTTTAAATTTTATGCTAATAAATAGACTGTTAATCCTAAAGTATTATGGTGTTATTTTTTATTTTATTTTTAACGGCTCATGAGATCCAGACTCAGGAAGCCCCTGGGTGGTCCAGAATTGGGAGATGGGTCCATCAGAGGGTCCACTGTGGACCAGTTTGAGAACCACTGCTCTAGGACTTCCAGGAGAGGCCTTCTGATTGGCTCTTGAAGGTGGTAAGTAGGGTCCACTGAGTAGTAAGATTATTCTAAGCCACAAGCTGATGTTCACATCTGGATCCATAGGGGTTTTAAACATGCATACAGATGTTATACACATTTATTTCCCCTTAATGGCCCATGTTCAATACAAATTGTAAAAGCTACTTCTTGTTAAGCAGTTAACGTGACTTTTATTTGAAACACACAGCACTGTTTGTAAACACGCATAACGATTAAGCAAAATCTCAACCTTATCTATTGAAATGTAGGCCATTTTGAAACATCTGTAACCCGAAACACATGTAGGCATCAAAGATTGCTTATAGTTGCCATTTTATTTTCTCCTTATTTTCATTGTGTCAAAGTCCTCCACTGCCAACTTGAAATCAAATGTGTCCAATCTGTCTTTGCAGCTTGCAGTGTGCATAAGTCACAAATCAATCAAAGAAATACAATGAGATGATGTCAGATTTGGTGCAGTTTTATTTTATCTACTGGGAGCTACAGTCACTGAGACTTAGAACACATTTTTCATGTTTATCTTCGGAGGTTCGTAAAATCATCAAGCAATCAACCAGAAAAGCAGTTCAAACAACCTATTTTCTTCTTAGGAAATAATTCACATTTCATGTTGCTGCTCTTGCCTACACTGCGCAGCTTGAACACAGGACTGCAGTCTTGAAGTGCGGAATCATTTTGTTAGTATCTTCTTCAAAGATTTCATAAGGTGGTATCAGCACTTCCTCCTCATCTTCGAACATTGACATGGCGGATATATTTGCCCCGTAGCAAGCGTAGATGATAAAGCAAGTTGTTCTTCCAAATCTTTTCAAACTGGGGTTTAGTGAAGAAGAAGCAAAACTACCAAATCTTATTTTGTTGCCTTTTAAAGCAAACGTGTCACTGCTGAACCGGTAGGTGGTCTGGCACTCACCCTTAGGATTGAGTTTTTGTATGGCATCCGTAATCAGAAAGTGTACAGAGATCAGCCCAAACTTTTCGGTCTTGTAGTCATCCCTACCCTCACGCATTTTACTGTTGAGCTCATAGTAAAGATCTCCTGAGTATGCACAAACTGCTATCTTTCTTAATTCGTCCTGGGACATATCATGCCAAGATCCCTTGAAGCCAATGGATGCCATCTCATGATCAAGGTATTTAGACTTAATCTCCTCATACATTTTTTCTTTGCATCCCTCAAACTCATCATCAATAGAGTGTGGATAGTCGTTCAGGATGATCTGAAACAAAATAAAACCCACAAATACATTAACATGAATAATAATGGTAAATATAATAACCACTACATGTCCAGTAATCAACTTGTCACATTTTAAAATCATCTTTAAAATTAAATTTACACAATTTTGGCCTCAAATACATTCAAAAAGCCAAGAAAACTGCTAGAAGTTTGCCTCTTTAGGGCCACGCATTTTATGTTACATGTTATGCTTTTATTGCTTTTTTTTATCTCTGCAAAGCACATTGAATGACCTCTGTCTGTGATAATGTGCTATATATGTAAACTTGCCATTACAAGGGTAATGACATTCCAAATTGGTAACACCTTTGAGTCCTGCTACATAATACTGGTGTAAACATGTCATAGGCTGTCATATGTTGACATGACATATGTAAAATCTGACTGTCATGACAAATACTGAAATACTTGCTGTCACATTAAGTTAGCTGTTGACATAAACTATCCTGACATCTTAGCCTCTGTCATGAACTTTATTAGCAATGGTAATGACACTTTTATATTACATAACATGTCATGATAGCTCATTACAGCACATGACATATTTATTAAAGTGTTTTTAAAAATAGCCTATTGTTACCACAAATATATGGCACATACTGACCTCACCTACAAATCTTAACTAATGTCCCATTGTTCTGAGAATTTTTTTGAGTAAATTTTTTTAAAATGTTCTTAAATAAGTAAGCATACAGACAGCTTTATCATAAAGTGCACTGTTACTTTTTACAGAGTGAAAAAAAACTATAAGCTATAAGTCTGTAAGCTTAAATTGCTTGTTAGCTACATTAGCCTTGTTGCCTGCCAATCTAAGTAACAAAATAGACACCAGGCATGCGTGCGATTCTGTAATACAATATGTGGCAGGAGATGACGGCACAACTTCAGCTGTAGTCTCATAAAGGTTTTCTCTATGCCCTGGGATCTGAAAAACAACAAGATAAATTTGATCTTTTCCACAAAAGCCAATAATTTGGACAAGGCTTGGGAAGGCATCATTAATGACTGAGCTGAAATACAGTTGGTTAATTCATGGTGAGCCCAGACTTCACTGGGCTGCTTAGTCAGCCATTTCAGCCTCTTGATGAATTTCATAAGCGTACACTAACATGAGAGCCTAAGGCCAGCAGCAGATATGAACATCAGCTAGAAAATCCCAGGCTACATTTAAAAGATCCAGTTACCTTTTTGAAGCACAAGCAGCTTCTTACTTCATGAGGAAGATGATAAAAAGGTGTTTCTTTGCAGTCGTGTGCAGAGTCTTCATTGCTGACTTGAACAGAACAGAATCAGGTAAGATAGCAGGTGAGGTTGCTGTAGTATAAAAACATCAGTTTTGTAATTTGATTTTTATGTTTTATTCAACAAAATGGGAGAATTACTTCAATTGAACAACTAAAGCCTGAGGTTCAGAAACAGTTGTCTAATCTGTTAAACTACAGTAAGGTCAGAAGATACTAATAAAAGCTCAAAACACACACAGCATTGCCACTCTCTTCTCAAGAAACCACATTTAGTTTATTTGACATTGTTTACATTTTTTACCTGAAAAACAAATTATTCAGTCATCAAGATATACTTTAAACAACTCTATAAAAAGGGTTGTGCCAGCCTTTCACTCTCAGAGACGGGCTTCCACACTGTCAAGTTCCCTCAGGCATTTATAACAACAGACAGTCACTGGTTGGATAAAAGGCTTGTCACATTAACCTGCATTAAAATGTAACAATGTTTTTTTCCTTGTGCTGCAAACTTACCATTTTGGAGATACAATGTTTTGTTTCTGACAGTGGACATTATGTCAGTGGATATTTTTAAGTTTTAACTGATAGAGCTGAAGTGTTTGCTTTAAGTTACTGATATTAAGGATGAGGTGGTATGGAACAGATTGGATATGAATGGAAATACTTAACAGAAAACTGCCAAAACGAGGCACATATGTGTGCTTTTGAAATGTGGGATGAGAGAACAGTTCCTCTGGCAAACAGGTCCAGCACATTCCTTGCCGTGGTGGAACAAGCAAAAACCCTGAAGGAACATTTTGGGGGTAGAGGAGAGCTCAGACTCTAGCCACTGTGTGACTAGGCAGCCAGATCAGAACTCTAACCCTGGGGTGGCTGTTGGCTGCACAATGGCTGAGGGGCTCAGTCCCATGCCTGATCTAGACTCTTCTGTCCAAGCTTCTCAGCAAGCAAAGCAGAAACACCACATGACACATACTTCCTTATGCCTGTTGCCAGTGATGGGCAGTAGCGCCGCTACATGTAGCGAAGCTATTAGTTTAACTACATTTTCCAGTAGCTTGCCTGT
>JBBPCZ010093070.1:0-11236 GCA_037974445.1 Brycinus macrolepidotus | reverse complement strand
GGGACTGGACTGAAAATGAGAGTCTCTGAAAGTCCTTCAGGAAGCCTGGAGAACTGTTCCTCAAGACTACATTAAAATACAAAAAAGTCTGAATCTTTGGAAACAAAATATGAAGACGTGAAGAAGTAATGTTCTCAAGACTTGCACAGTACTGTGCCTTTATGAGAAGCATTTTGAACCCTGGCCTGCTTTTTTTTCTGGAGCTGTTTCAGCTTTCATCATTTAGACCCTGGTTTTACTGTACTGGTCAGTGGTTAATGGAGAGTATGAAGATCAGGACAGTCTTATTTGTGTATTAAAAATTTGCGCATTAGTTCTGGGAAACTAAACAGAAGAAATGAGGAACTGGGTTCAAACGGTACGGGCTGAAATCTGTTAGCAGCTCAAGTCCAAAATAAGCGGAAATGAGGTTGTTGGCTCATATGCAGTTTAAATCAAGACCGTGGGAGTTTATTGGGATCCTGTGAATTACACGTCACTCCGATCAAAGCATTTCCAGGAGGCAGTGAGGCATAGATAAGCGAATTTGTCCAGACCTGAATGAAATTTGCTGCCCCGACTCACCTGATTCAACCCAAACTAAACAAGGTCTGAGAGCAATAAATTTAACTGTTCTAAGCTCATTTGATGCTTCGTGTTTAGGGCCAAAAAAAATCAGTCTTCAGAAATGAACACTGTAATTAATGAAGAGTAGAGCTGCACAACATAAAGTAAAATAAAGTAGCGTGAACACACCACTGCACTGCACACAGATTTGCAATTTCCCATTGCATGCTAAATCATTATCATTACATGCATTATTATCTTATTATTATGTGCAATAGTCTTACCATGTGAAATATCACTACTTAATGCCACTATTTGTTTTCTTAGAATTCACTTAACTGTAAGTTAGTTAGTATTAATACGTCAGCATTTGTGTATATAGCATAGTGTATTTCATATTGAGTATTTTCTGCATAGCTTTTATTTGACTTTATTTATAATTTTATATTTTATATTGTCTCTGTGTCTCTGTCTGTCTATGCAGTCATAACATAAGCAATTTCCTGCGGGATCAATACAGTTTTCTGATTCTTATGTGGAACATTTATTGAGCATTTTCTTTAGCTTTTCTCCAAAACATTATTGACAACTGATTGTCGACTACTTGTTTCCACATTCGTTAGATCCTCAGTCACTAGATGGTGCTGGCTAATTGCCCACTGACCAGTTTCATTAGATCCTCAGTCTGATAGTCTAAAACCAACATTTTTCATTGTTTTTCTCTCTCTCTCTGTCATCAGCCCGGAGCTGCCTGTGCCGTACCAAAGGGAGGAGGAGCATGAGAGGCTGATAGGACTGTACCGTTACCTCCACAGCTGCCTGCACCACCCAACCCGCCCCCTCCGCTCCGTCTATCGCTGCGGAGAGACCGAGAACCTGTTCGCCTGGGTGAGCTCCATGACCTCAGACGCTGGAGTCCAAGCCCTTCAACTATTATTAAATCTAAATAAATTCATCTTAAAGGGAGATCCCACAAATGTTTCAAAACTTCAGTATAAGCCAATCATTACGATGTAACAAGAGTCATTCAGAGAAGGTTTGGTTTAAATTTTGCTGTTCTAGAGAAACCCACTGAGTCAGAACTGTTCATAGTTGTGGTGAATGGAACCAGACGTCCACCTCTAAAAGCTCCCTCACAGAAAGTTATTCCTTGAACTAACGTTATGGTTGTGCCGCCTGACACCTGAGACATTGTTTTACCACAGTTTTGAGAAGCTTCTAGTCCTAAAACTAAACCCATTCATGGTGGAGGGACATATGCAGCGCGTCATTAGGCAAAATAGTCCCCAAAGAAAACTGATTTTTGCCACTGCTTTACCACATTCCATACAAAGACTAGTATGAATGTGTATATTAAAATGTGAACATATATGTGTCTTGACTATTTAAACAGCATTTAATATTTATGCTCTGGTCTAATGGCTGATATTAGCATTCATTTTTGATTCCTTTTACAAAAAAACACTAAGCTTGCTAATTTTATCAGGTAGATTTCATAGGAAATCAATGAGAGTAAGGTCCTTGATCTAGCATGACCAGAGAGTGATGACCGTAGACCTGCAGTCTAGAAGAGATTAGGGAGCACATACTTTAAAGCAAAGACAGAGGAACAAGCCAGATAGGCAGTACTGAGAAATTTTGTGTCTTGCATTCGTTAGAACCAGCTGCTCTGTGGGTGCATACATGCATCACTTTGATTCTAACTTGTTTGTTTAACATGAAGAACTACATAAAAAGCAACTTAATGTGTGAATCTGACTTAGTATAGAGTGCCACCTTTTATCTTACTTAATTAAGCATATTACCCTTTTTTTTCCTAGATTCCATAAATACTAGATGTGGCAAAGTCATAGATGTGTAATTAGACCACTGTAGAAGCAGTGAGAGGTTGAATGTTTTGACCACCTCAGCAGGAGTCTGAAGACACTTTTCCACAGGTATACAGGAACTGTGCTGTACCTAAACTGTACTGCGATGGGACGGAGGTTGCATCACACTTCCCACAGTTTATGGCCGGCCGTCGTCCCAAAACCATGGAGTCGAACCAGCGGAAAGTTTTTCTGTCAGAGCTGCTTTTGATAGTGTTTTTTTAATAGTTTTGTTTGAGTCTTTATTTTTCTCGCCATTGTTTAGCTGTGTGATGAAAACCCAGCCCAGCTAACTTGTTAGTGATGTCCTGGGACACTTCTCACAGCGTTAAAAACTCCCACTGAAATTTATCTTCAGCCCAAACAGATAGTGCTGCTTGGACTTCGTTGACTTCCCAGTTGTTAAGTTTGTGTCTCCATTGTTGTTTTCTTGTGCGGACAGTAAATAACAATGGCCTCTTTCCATATTGTGATTCCAACATTTTGACCAATCAGAAAGCAGTGATGCAGTCAGCTCGACTGCAGCCAACTTTCGGCCCTGCCGTCGAGCAGCTCGGGTTCAGGTTGCTTTATTTGTAATGAAAAACATTTGTTCACGGCACGGTGCGGTTCCATGTGCCAGTGGAAAAGCACCATAAAAATATAAAATCGTTGACAAATTGTTGCAGCAGCAACTCAGAACACCATGACAACCACCCTGCAACACCATAGCAACCGCTACATTTACCATCAAAACCGGCTAGCTACACCTAACAGCAAACTGCGATGCCATAGTAACCACCTAGCAACACTCTCGCAACCACCTAGCATCACGCTAGCAACTGCTACAGTTATCATAGCAACTGGCTAGCTACACCTTAGTAACTACTTGTGATGCCATAGTAACCACCTAGCAACCAATGTTTTTACATTAACTCTGACCTGTGAACCTCACTTTAGTAATCATCTAGCAATGCCTTACCAGCCACTTAGACCATCATAGCAACCTCCTAGCAACACCTTAGCAACTACTACAGTTACTGTAGCAACAGGCTAGCTACATCTTAACAATTACATGCAGTGCCATAGTAACCACCTAGCAACACCATAACATCAGAACGCAGCAGCTTGACTGGTCTTCAACCAACCCAAAAGGTTGCATGTCACCCCACTGGCTACACTGGCTACCCATGGCTGCCTGAATTAAATTCAAGTCACTAATTCTTGCCTACAGAGTGACATCTGGGTCTGTACCCAGCTACCTTAATCCTGTCATTCAGACTTATGTTCCTACTCACTCCCTCCGCTCCTCCAAGGAACATCGTCTGCTTCTCCCATCCCTACACACAAGGCAAACCCAGTCCAGCAGAATCCCTCTCTATCTTCAAAAACCTCCTGAAGTTTGATCTGTTCAGAGAGCATCTCCTCTCCTGATGCCCAATTTTTATTTTCTTGCACTACTCCTACATAAAGATTTAGCACTGGTTCTCACACTGTCCTGAAACTTGAGTGTTTCCTCAAATTGTAAGTTACTTTAGATAAAAGAGTCTGCCAAATGAATGTAATGTAATGGAACACTATAGCCACCAGCTAACAACAGTCACACTTACCATAGCAACTGTGCAATCACACTTTGCATTTTCTCGCAGAAATGAATTCTGCTTTCTTCTGTTCTCTGTCCTTTAGGCCACCAGTGGTTTCGAGCTCTACCTCTGTTTCAGTCCTCTGGGAACAAAAGCTCTGGCAATGTCTGCCATCAACAAACTGCTGAAGTGGATCAGGAGAGAGGAGGACCGTCTGTTCATCCTCAACCCGCTGACGTACTGAAACCGCGGCACACCAGAGAGGTTTTTCTGATCTCACTTAAAGCTCTGACCCACTGAAACTGTGCTGAAGCTGCTGGACCTCTGACCTGCTCCAGCAGAACATCACCTGGTTATTCTTAAGCTTCGCCTGTTCGCACTGGATGGGCCGACTGACCGAGTTCCAAGCATCACAGGAGTATTTACTGGTCTTTCTGAAGCCCCCCAGTTGCATTAAAACACTTTGAGCTCAAACACTAACAAATGTCATTAAAGAGCTGCAAATGGTTTAGACCTTTAGGTACCACCTTACAATAAGACTCCCCTTATAAAGGGTTTATATATAAAATTAAAACATCCTCATTTGGGTGCATAATTTCTTTATTTACAGGAAAAAAAACGTAATGTTTTATACTGAAAATATGAACATCTGCACAGTATATTTTCCAAATAGGTTAAATTCAGCAGATACAATGTAACTGTGGTTAAATTCAGCAGATTCGCAGTAATTGTGCATTAAAAGTGGAGCCCCAACTTTATATACTAGACAAAGCCAGTAATTTAAAGGTCGGTACCACTTTACAAAAAGACTACCCTTTTATAAATGGTTTATAATCAGTTGTTGAATAGGTTGTAGACAGTTTATAAATCATTAATAAGCAGTCATAAACAAGTTATAACAGTTGTCATACATTGATGCAGGCTCACTATTTGGCAAGCTCTGGTGTTTTAATGGTACTAGCATGTTAATAAAGACCTGATAAAAGCCGACAGTTTAACATTCTGTCTGAGAAAGGAACAAGATAAGATCAGCAACTAGCAAGATCTGAGATCTTCCAAATACTGGGCCTGTATCAATGTATGACAACTGTTAAAACATGTTTATAACTGCTTATTAATGTTGTATAAGCTGTCTACAACCTAATTAACAACCTGATTATAAAACATTTATAAGGGTAGTCTTATTGTAAAGTGGTACCGACCTTTAAAATGCTGGCTTTGACTAGTATGTAGTTGGGGCACCACTTTTAATGCACAATTACTGCGAATCTGCTGAATTGAACATATTTGGAAAACATACTGTGCAGAAGTTTGTATTTTCAGTATAAAACATTACTTTTTTTCCAGCAAATAAATAGAATTTGTGCGCCCAAATGAAGATATTCTCATTTGACCAGGGGTGTTTAAACTTTTACCCACGAGTACAGGAAAGGTCCTTTGAAGCAATGGCATAGGAAAAACAATTTTGGTTCCCTAAAAAACTGTACATGGAGGCTTCCTTAAAGAACTGAAACTACTCAATTAAACCTTTTTTACTGGGCTCCAAACAACGTACACTAGCAGTCAAAAGTTTTGGCACATGCTGAAATTTTCTACATTTGCATATTACTTACTTAATATTTACTAAAAATACACTCAGTATTCTTTGCTAAGAAATACATGTACAATATGTTCACTGTTTGAGCCTTTATTAACCAGAAAATGTCATTTTTCATTCATCACTACTGACCTACACAAAGCCACCTAAATGTAATTATAATCATAATGTGGATCACCAGACAAGTGTTAGATATTTAATGAGCTATAAAGTCATGAAATATTTAAAGAGTGCATTTAAAGTTAAAGGACAGTCTAGAATTTGACTCTGCATCACCACACAACCAGTTAATAGGATGTCAGACATGCACTGTTACAGATTCTTTCATCTTACGAAGGAAACTTGTTTTATTTGAGATATTTTCTTTTATAGTTGTTCACCCAACAACTTTCCAATGTTTAATAAGAATAAAAAAAATCTGCAGTTTTTGACATAACTGGATAAATGGTAGAAACCTGTGGGGTGCAAAAACTTTTGACTGGTATTGTACCCAGAAGTTCTGCTCGTGTAAATGTGATTATTAGTTTTTATATCATTATCCCCCATCAACGCAACATGTAGCTCCTTTATGAAACATTTACAGCCGCTTGCTTGTTCTTTTGAAGACCTAAAGCTTTTAATGCAGCCTGGTTAAACCTAATTGGAGCTGAATATCAGTGTGAAAGGCTGCTTTACTGCTCCCAGGCATAAATCGATGTTCTACACAACACATCTGGCCAAGTGTTTCTGCTCCAGCTGTTGAGGGTATGAAGTAATATTCATTTACAGAGCCTCCTACACTAAAGCTAGTCATAACACGGCAAAGCAGCTGGATTGTTAGTTAGACACAATTAAAGATGTGATCAGGATGTGTGTAGAACGTGTTGGGAAGTGAATATGGTCCTCAAAAACTCAAAAGATGCCATTAATTCAACCTATAAAGCAAGCAAGTGTTCAGAAAATACTGGTCCAGTATCCCAGAATATCCAGATGGTGGCTTTTATTCATAATATAACAGATAATTAGCCTTTGCCTTTCTGTTCTTTTCAAGTGTCTTAGACCGGCCACTGTTTTATTCTAATATGACTCAGCGAAATAACTGTCTTATATGAACTGAGCCATAGTGGTTCACCTTCAGAGCCAAGTTCATGGTCCATGTGAGCCATGTTTCATTAAGATTACCTTAAAATGGTTTTCTTTCCACAAAAGGTTAATTTGAGTCCCAGTTTACTTTGATTTAACGAATCTGTGTCTTCATAGAGTCCTCTGTTAGCTTTGGTTTAGCTAGCAAAGGAGTGTTAGCAAGGAAGGTTGGCGATCTTCGGCCTAACTGTTTAATGATGGTGCTTAGATTCCAGTTTCAGCAAAGTACAGATTTTAGGCCTTGTTTTTGAGCCGATTTAGCTAAACAGCTAATTAGCAAGCTAAGCAATGTAGTCCTGAACTAGGAAACCTGTTAAACTCTACAGTTTTGAGACCTTGGACTATTCTGTCAACATTTGGGTCAATCTTAATTTGTGACCAGATAAAAGTGATCCAGAAATCATTTACACAAACGTCCAAAGTTTATTGTTTATTTTAGCTTTGCCCTGGAGCAGCGAGGCTAATGTGGCTAATGGGGAATAGTAGTAATTAGCTACATTAGCCTTGTAGCTTTGCAGGTAAGAGTGAAATTGATTTCATTGTTATAATCTGCTGTTTAATCCCAGATGTTCCTCAGAAAGCTGTTGAATTAGTTATAATGGGACATATAAAGACAAATACCTCCACAGATATCACAGTTTCTTTCTTCTTTACGTGTTTCATTTTGTTATTTTGTTTGTGCATATAAATGTCCATTTGTAACCATGTTGTCAAAAACTATATGTTGAGTTTTTTCCAGTGAAGGAGGCAAATTCTAATGATCTGTTTGCTTCTTCAGTGGAAGTCTTATAATAAGTTGATGTGAAACTGGCAGTGGTTCTTACAACCAGCCTTTGGGGGACCAAGCACTGCACAGTTTAGTGTTTAGTCCACACTCTAATGTGAATGATTGTGCAAAAGTTTGCAGACACATGTACATCCATTTTTGATTGAAATTAAGGGTATAAATGGGGGGGCGGTTGCTTCTGGGGAGGTTTTACACTTGATATTGGAACAATGTTGTGTGGATTTGACTTTATTAAGCCATTAGATTATTAGTGAGGTCAGTTACTGATTCCACTGCTCCAAAATCTTTAACCCCACTTGCCTGGGCATTGTGCTGGATGCACAAAATGAACTCACCAATTGTGTCCACGCATAAGTTTTTTGGCCCCCTCGTTGGGAGTTTTCGGTGTTGCCACCATCCACCACTGGGAGACAGCACAATTGGCTTCGTTCTCTCTGGGTGGGTAGGGTGGTCTTCCCTCTACTAATATGATAGAATTGGTGGGTAGAAAGTTGGGAAAAATCCAAAAACACATAAAAGAAAGTGATGTCTGGTTTGTTTTGGACATATACTCAGCAGTCTAGCTAACAGTTTGACAAGACTGGACTTGAGAACCACTGCTCTAAACATATGATTATAACTCTAAAATGTCCTTGTATCTGTTTTCTGATTTCTTTTTGATTGCTGACCATTAAGTTGTTCTTGTTTCCGACCATATGAATCCAGAATCCTGACTTTGACCAAGGGACACATCTTATGGGAATGTTATAGTATGTCTTATTCTTTATGAGAGATTCTGTCTGCCTTTTTAAGTGATATAATGACGAAAAATGTAATTTACTCGATTTCTCCCCTTATCCCAAACATATTAGCCAAGTCATGTGGGGTCTGGAGTTTGCTTCTTTAGGTATGGAGCTAAAAGGCTTATGTAGCTAACAAGTAATGGAACCACTTAGCATAGTATGAGTTTAAGACCTAAGTCGTCTCATGCACACCTCAAACCATGTTAAGTAATCTCCAGCAGACTTGTTTACACTGTGTGAAGGATACCACATGGGGGAAAATTGTGTAAATTAGATTTTTCACTTTATCATACTCATATGACACATTCCAAGAAATGAAAGGTTGTGGAGATTACTTGCTGCACTAGGGGCAGATTTGTACCCCCCTAAAATGTTTTTTCTTTATATCCAGTGGCTCTTCTGTCTTATGACCGTCAGTGTAGAACCAAGTTTGTGATGGCTGGAGTCAAAGCAAATGTATTACTGACCTGTCTTCCAATTAGACCATGTCATGTTGTATTGTATAAATGAACAAAAACTTCAATAAAGACCTATTTAAATATTTTCTGTCTGTTATTCAGTGTCCATCCACTTTCTCAAAAGTATTTCAAAGACAAAGTAGTACAGAAAGTACAGTAAAAGTAGTAAAATGGTTTGGACTTCAAACACTTTTTTTTTTTTTAGATTTTAACACTGTAAAGCTTCTAAGAGAAGTTATGTCATTATTTAATATAAATAGTGTCATGCCCAAATCCAGTGATGGCTGATAGCATTCATCACTGTGGTCCTGTAGTAGCAAAAATATTTTTGGGAAATTTATCCCCTGATTCCCAGATTTTGAATTGCCTTGTTTTAAGCCACACTGGATGTCATCAAGAGGACCAATATTTCAACTGAATTTAAAAACTTGCCTGCTTTTGAGGAATCCGACAGAACTTTTTTTTTTGTTTGCAACCTTGTTACCAAGATGCTTGCCAGTGACCCCTAATATGGTTTTTACCAGATTGAGGGGCTCACAGAGGAAGATTTTGCTGCTCACAACAGTCTTTTCTTTGTCTCATCAGTAATAAATCTTCTTATTTGGGGATTATTGAAGTTTGACTTGTTTCTCCTGAAACCCACGTTTAGGAGAAATAAAGAACAAAAGAAAAAATGAACTTAAGACAGAAGTTCTGCTGTTCTCATCGGCTTCTCAGTTTTCTTCTCTTTAACAACAGTATGGATCTCCAAACTGACTTTGGTAGCTGAAACTTGAATTTGATCACAAGGACACATTTCAGATTCGTTTGCAACCAAGTTTTCTTTTGGATCTGATGATCTGAGACAAATAAAGATCAGAGCAGAGAGAGAAAAGAATGAGCACAAAAAACTGATTTGAAAACGGGCTGTTTTTGTAGCTTATTTTCTGTATATGGAGTGTATGGAATTTGGGGAGAGAAAGTACCACTTGAAACAAATCCCAACACTGCTAGTGTCATTACTGAGGTTCCCTTGAGCAAGGTACCGTCCCCCCCCCCCCCCCCGCGCACCCCTCATTGGTGGCAGCCCCGTGACTCACTTGGTGAATGGGTTAAATGCAGAGAAAGAATTTCACACTGTTCACACTGTGTGCTGTGCTGTGGTGAGTTCATGCGTGACCGTAAGGGGCCACTTTACTTTACTTTAATACCTCAAGCCTTTTTAAGTCCAGAAAAGTGGTGATGTGTGCCCTTTAATATCTTGAAAGGTATCTTGACCGCAATATGAAGCAGTAAAATCACAATACTGATGTTTTGTCCATTTCATGCAGCTCTACTGTGCACTTGTGAGCCTGCAGGGGGTGACATGAGCCCACATTTTCGGCTCCGTCTCTAAAGGCGGAGCGTGTGTGGGCAGCACTGCTTGCTTTGCTTTGAGTAAAAACTTCAACATTGTTCTCAGTGATGTCAGGCTTTACGGAGCCCTGTTACTCTCTGCTGTAAAAGAAAAAAGTTTTGGGCATTTGGGAAAGTGGACTAATATTTTATGCCTCTTTGGACAACTATGTTCTAATGGAAGAGTCTGGAGTTTCCTGAAATATGAAAAAGAAAAGAGAGTGAATCACACCTTGCTTACCTCAGTCAGGTAAGAGACTCATGCTGTTTTCAGCACTCTGTTCTTCTTATTCTTGTTTCTTTTCACTGTTTCATATTGTGTCTCGTGTTATTTTATTTTATATGTTTATCACAGCTGCATTAGAACTGTGACATACATTTATGCACAAGGCCCACATGCACTGCCGAAACACTACAATGTTCAGTATAAAGATGTTCAACACACATGTAATAGTGTGTGATGTTTATATTGAATCTTTTTTACACCAAATATAATGTAAAATGATGGTATTATGGAAATGATAAGGTTTAATACAATTAAAAAGTATAATATGTGATATATGTGCACACAGACTAATAATAGAACATGAAAAGCCTGTGGGATTAATAGATAAATATGTTTACAGTGTAAGAAAAATTCTTTGCCTTTAATGAAAAAAAATCAGGTTCATTTAAGGACAGCTAGTTTAATATCAACTTCGTAATGCTGCAACACTACAGTCCCTAACTTTAGTTTATCATGAACATAAACTAAACGTCCATAATACCATAAGTTAACATCATGTATGTAAAACATATAAACTAAGTTGAAGTTTCTTTACTGAGGGAATTTAGGTGTTGACCTGTTGGTTATCTCACTGGTGTGGTTATATGCTTATGTGTGTTATGACTTTGTAATACAGTACTGAGCAAAAGTCTTGAGCTACCCCTCATTTCTTCATATTTACTTCCAACAGGCATCAAAATGTGTTTTGTTATTGGTTTAAATCCAGCTAGGATCACATATACAATACTGTGCAAATGTCTTGAGCCCTCAATTCTTCATATTTTGCTTCTAATGATCAAGACTTTCTTGTATTTTTAATGTGGTCTTGAGGAACAGTTCTCCAGGCTTCCTGAAGGACTTTCAAAGACTCTCAT
>JBBPCZ010093028.1:0-11238 GCA_037974445.1 Brycinus macrolepidotus | reverse complement strand
ACTGAAAATGAGAGTCTTTGAAAGTCCTTCAGGAAGCCTGGAGAACTGTTCCTCAAGACTACATTAAAATACAAGAATGTCTGGCTCTTTGGAAACACAATATGAGGGGTGGCTCATGACTTGCACAGTACTGTACACACCCCCAAATACACTCATTTTGTCCCAGTACAAATACCAATGTATTTGAAGAATTAAAGAATTAAAAACAATGACTTCACAAGCACACACACACACACACACACACACACACACACACACTTACTTCCTGGGTCTTTTGTTGTCCTGACTTCACCCCAAAACTCCCTTCCAATAAATATTACATCACTTCACACAATCAATATTTCATATCACACCCAATTCTCTGCATAATTCAAGCGCTTCATGCAATTTGCTCAGACCCCTCTGTTTAATAATTGAGAAACGTGAGTTATTTTGGTGCGTTTTGTCTCGTGAACGTTACACTCTTTCATCATAAGCAGTGCCACGTTTGGCCATGCCAGCATCGCGACTTTAAAAGGCCTTATCAGGAGCAAGCAGTTCATTATGTGATGAGCTTTTGTGTTCAGGGCGAGGCTTACTGGAGCTGATAAGGAGCGATAATCTTTTTGTAGCTTTTTGTTTTTTGGCACCCATCTCTTTTTTTTCCACTGCTGTGATTTGAAAGCATTCAGGATGGGAAGCGGCTCATGTACCTGACCTGCAACACACTCACTCATTCGTGTTTAGCAGTCTGAAGATTCGCCACAAGGAGGAGTTCTTAGCTGTTAATTGCTATTGCCTGCATCATTGAAGGGGTGGAAACTGGACATATTTACTTCAGCAGGATCTCGTGGGGAGATGTGTGTCTGAAATCACAAACAGATTTGTTCAATTTAAGACTTTTAGTGACACTTACATGGTCCACCACGCAAATAGTCAAATAATATCTGGACAACAACAGTGCTGTGCTCAGAAACTGACCAGCTATGAATGGACCAGAAGGGGCCTGTGGAAGCAGCATAAGCCTGGCATGGACTGATGAGAAATAAACGACAAGGTGTGTGTTTTTTTCCAGACAGTGCTAACTCACAAGGGCCACAGGCCTCAAGGAGAATACGGAGTGTCTGTTTTTATTTATGTCTGGCCACGCCGTCTGCCGCTCTCAAGGACGACCCTTCAGGCATGTCAAGCAGCCAATGATTTACACTGATGGGAAGCATCAGGAGCATCCATACACACCTGCGACACACTCGCAGACACAGCGAGTCTCATACAAGGAAGATTTCTACCACCTCATGGCTGAATTAGGTCAAATGTGACTAAAGAAATCTTGCTATTTAATGATGGCTAATATCAAATCACCTGTACAGTCAAAAGCCTACGATTTATGTGCTTACACTGTATGAAAATAACTGGCTTGACTGAAAATAACTGGCTTGATCTTTCTGGGCCTTCTTAGTCTCTGGGAAAGATCTAACAATGCTTGTCTGTATTTTATTCACTGTTATATAGACGTATTACAATGTCTGTTGTATTTAAAGTCTCAATACACTGTAGTTAGTGCCACTTTTGTTTCATTGTAAATATTTGGTAGAGAGGGAAAATATCAGATTTTTTTCCCCCATGATATCTAGGTAGAGCCAGCCAAGCAGGCTTTCCCATTGGTTAGGCCTTCAGGAGCTGGACAGAAGGCCTTGCATGTCAGATTAACCACCAGTATATTCAGGAAGTGACAGTGGAAACGTCCAATCACTGTTTTGATTTACATGTTTATATGTCTGTAATATTGTGAGAAAAATGTCGCTCCAGGCCTTCTGAAAGTTCCCCCCCATAATCAGATTAACCTGGACATTTCTGGCTTTCTTTGAGAGAAATGTGACTCTGTGTTGGGCTGCTAGTGAGCAATGAGGTGACAAAACAATGTACACCTCTCCACAAAGGTGCACAGCAAAACACTTTAACAAATGATTTCTATTTCTTATTACCTATGATGATTCTGTTTCTGTTTACCAAAACATTTCTGTTTTTGTAAATCATTCCATCAAACAAATATATTCCATAAAATTGAAAGATGAAAAAATGCTGAATATGTCAGCTGGATCAGTTCAAGTAAAAACGTAAAAGAAATATCGTCTATAAAAAATCTGCGCAAATGAGCACAAAACTCAGAATCCACCTGTGTTCCGTCTCTATTCAGATACATTTACTTGCATCTTCACAGAGCTATAAATGATCCGTTAAAGTGGGATGTGGGAGTTTTACAGCCACGAACAGGGAAGAATAGGAAGAAAGTGGAAATTATCATTGCTATTGTACCAACAAAGGCTCCGACAAGACCATTAGCACAAATGAATGCTATTATCAGTAATGGAACAGCTCTAAGATAAGGATAATAAGAAGCAGAGTCTGTGCTGCAGTCGGCAGGATGTCTGTTTCTGAACTAGTCTCACATACACGCTCTTTTATAGTTTCCCTATATGGGTCTGCAGTGGATCCGCACACTCTAGGCCATCTGTTGCTGTTCAATTTATCACCCCCCTGTACCCCATTCATCATCGATCATCTGAGCAGAGTAGCACTGTTAACCAGATATTATGGGCTTCAGCTTGCCCTCAGCTAGGATAGCCCCAGTGAGCTAATGAGCTACCCATGCTAGCTTTGCAATACTGTTTCTCTGATATGTCAGAACATAGTGTACATAAATCTCACGAATAATAGCTTTGTCTGGCTGTAAATTTTGATTTTGAAACATGGTACATTGCATTTACTTTTTAGCTGTTGCTGTGTAGCCTTTAGCAAAGTACTAAAGTTGTAACAGCAGATAGAGTGCTACCAAAAACCCCTGCCTGAACATAGAAAATCAAATTTTGTGGTTTAAAACATCCATTTTTATGTATCACATTGTTTTACATACTCTTTTAGTTGAGTCTGTAAAGAAAAACAACGATAAAGTCACAATGATTTCTGGTGCCAAAATGAATCCCTCACCCCTCCGAAGCTAATCGACCTTGTTTGTTCTGACAAACAAAGGACTCATAGCATTAATTGGTATTGTCTTTAATACTTTACAGTCTATTTATCTCATTAATATTCAGATGTTTGTAGTGGTCTGCCATGAGAATTTGAGTAAAATCATTGAGCTTTTTTTTGTTTTATATTTGTAAGCACTTATCATCATCAACAAGATGTTAATGCTACTACACTCAATTAGTTATTATTTATGCTCAATTAGTCATTACTTATACTTAATTAGCCATTATTTACACTCAATTAGCCATTTTTTTTACACTCAATCAATTTTCTACCTATTTCTAAAGCTTCAGGCTCTGGGTTCTCAGTAAAGTCAGGAGTTACTTTTTCACGGCACACTGAGTTTAGTTTAGTGTTTTGTTTTTGGTTGCATTTTTAAGGGACCTAATTTTCCACTTTTTACAAAAAAAAAACAAACAACTAATTAACCAACTAATTTAGCATGTAAACATTGTTAAAGTTTGCTTCCCGGTCTGCACGATCCATACTTGAATCTATACATACATACATATATATATATATATATATATTTATAAAAACACACACAAATAGAGAGAGAGAGAGAGAGAGAGAGAGATTCAAGTATGGATTGTGCAGATGGGGAAGTGAATTGCAGGGTTTATATTGCAGTGTTTCAGCCCTGACTGCTTTGCTCTTTTAAATGAGGTATAATACAGGTCAGCCAATCAGAACAAAGATCATTTACATATTTCAGTCTTAAAGGCACAGACACATCATGTTTATTTCTAAGGAATAACAGAGTTTGGAACATGGTCTCTATATCCACGATTGGCACACAACCAAAAGAGCTGGCTGTGCATCAGGAAGGTGGAGCTACAAACCTGGACTTTCCAATAAAGTGATCTATGTAAGGTGTGCAAAGAGGCACTTTGCCTAACATAAATCTCCATCTCAGTAAATGGGAGTGGTTTTTCTTCGCTGTGTGCTTGGTCCCTTCGCCACCTCTCCTGGCAGGTGGAGTATAATATTAGAGGTTAAACTGACTGACACACCAATGAATAGAAACAAGGGTGTCATTCTGTGCACATTACATACTAAGAAGTCGCCAGTCATACACCCTGCACTGGTGAACGGCTGATTACAGATCTGATCTCTCCACTAAGCCACTCAGGAGGCAGCTAAATATTATGATGCAGTAGCCCCCAAAGGCCAACAACAGGGAAAAATACAGCAGACTGCACAGCGAGGGGCCACAAATGCACAAAGCAAAGCAAGAAAACCTTTCTCTGTAATAACAATTTCTGTACAGAAGTGGATTTCAAGTGGAGTACTGTAACTGCTTAATACAATTTTACAAACAGAATTTTAAATGTGTGCTCTACTTTTAGATTAAAATTTGTATTTTGATGTTATGCTTCAACTATATATTTAAAATCTGCAGTTGCTATTACACACCAATCAGTCATTCCATTGAAACCACTGATGGGTGAAGTGAATAAGATTGATTATCTTGTTACAGTGGCACCTGTCCAGGGGTGTGATATACAGTACACAGTATAAAATACACAGTATTCAACCCCTTCTCCTGGTCACAGTTGATATTTGTTTAGCTTGTGTTAGTGACGCTAGTTCAGGCGAGAACCACTCACAATAACAGCAGATGTGGAGCAGATGTTCTGCTGTCTCACTGCAATTATCTAGCCTTTCTCTTGTAGGACCAATGCAATTATCTGCACTTTCTCTGAGACTGACCTTGCAAAAGAGATGATGGAGTGCTGCAAGACACTGCACGTGTTTGGGAACAACCCCATCGCCAGGTGTAGCAATCAATGGGCTAAGAGGAGTTGTCCAAGCTAGAGAAAAAGAATACAGTAGAGATGTAAAGTAGTTTGTCACCTCACTCCCCACAGAAACACAAGCTGGCGATCTCCTACCAATAGCTCAGATGATGTTAGCTAAGTCAAATTTACAACTACACACAATAAACTCAGTGATGGAGGCATTCCCAACTGGTGGACCTCAAAGACTTATGGTGTTTTTCCACTGACACAAGGAACCATGCCATACCACGAACAACTGTTTTTTCATTACAGATAAAGCACTTGCACCCGAGCTGTACCCGTACTGTTGCAGTCCCGCTTGACGACAGGGCCAAAAGCAGGCCACAGCCGAATTTACCACGTCATTGCTTTTTGATTGGTTGAAATGCTAACATCATGATAACAGACAGACTTGGAAATAGGTCGTTGTTGTTGTTTTTTTTTGCTGTTTTTTTTGTTTTGTCAGCACAAAAAAAAAAAACAACAGTAGAGATACAAACTAACAACTGGGAAGTCGACGAAGTACAAGCACCGCAATCTATTTAGGCTGAAGATAAAGTGGGAGTTTTCTTACACTGTGAGAAATGCAAAGGTGTACCAGGCCATCGCTAACAAGTTCGCTGGGTTAGGTTTTCATTGTACTGCTAAACAATGCCAAAAAAAAGATCTCAAACTAGACTATAAAAAAGTAAAAGACCATAATAAAAAACCTTCCGCTGGTTCGACTCTATGGACTTTTTGGGACAACGACCCACCATAAACTGTGGGGAGAGAACTGTGCTGCCAACACGTCAGAAACACCATTACTGGGCTGAGATACACTGGAAAATCAAAGCATGCTGCAACTTTCATGCTGTCGCAGTACAGTTTAGATGCAACATAGTTCCTGTACAGCTGTGGAAAAATGGCTGTAGACTGAAGGGTTGACCCTCTACCTCTACAGCAAAGTCTCAGTGTGAGCTGAAGCCTTGAATCAGTGGTCTAGCTTGAATTAGATGTGACTTTTGAACTCTCAAGGGAAAAAAGCGGCCTAGACTAAGCAAGGCATACTTTCCACCATCAAACCCTTGCTCGAGAACTTACTGCTGAACCATCCTCTTCCACCTGCCATAGAAAAGCAATGGAAAGCATGGAAAGACTTTGGGATACAGATCTCTTACATATTCCCAGACCTAAAGTTTCTTTGTCTCTGTCTTCAAGATCTTTGCGTCTTCTCTGATGCCTCATTGTAGCAGTTGCCAGCATGAGCTCTTGACGAGTGGCGACCAACCCTGAAACCCTGAAAATCCACAAACGCAAGCCAAAGTAGTGAGCTAAGAAGTATCTTTAGTTGACCTTCCATATGATGAGAGACACCTGTTATACGTCCCAAGAAACATCCTGTGTTAACTTTGCTTGTGAGTCAGTACCAGCAAGATGTTGCCCATCAAGTCTGAGGGAGCACTTTGCTCTGCCAGCGCATGCATAACCAGTGCAAGGATTTCTCCAGCGTGGTCTATGAATATGTCATGTGCTGCTCAGGAAAGCCTGAGGAGCAAAAGATGGCCAATTTGCCTGAGAATAGACTTACCAGGGAGCCCCCATGCACAAGGTGAGTCAGTCTAGATGTCTTTTGAATATGGAGTGCAGTCCCGCAACTGGAGCGGGAACAGTAGAGAACAAACATTGAGAAATGCTGTTTACTTGCCTAGGAACACAAGCTGTCCACATAGATGTTGTAGAATCCACATCCACCTCAAGTTTCATTAATGCTTTAAGGTTTTTCCAGACAAGGCCCTTCCAAAGTTCTTAGATTGAACTGTGGAACTGCGTTGTATCCTGTAGAAGGTTAAAGATCCTAACAGATGATCCTGAGATCCAAGATTGCCTTAACATTTGCCTCATCCAAGATGGACCTTTAATAGAAGAGACTCATCTTATCTTGGAAAGAATGAATGGTTGGATCTTAGGTGCCATGCTGCTCCAGCAGAATCTGATTTGAGCACATTCTCGTCTGTTCGCTGTCTGGCTATATATCTTCAAGTAGTCCCGCATTCAGCAAACCAATCTGTATATAATACGCATTTATGAATAAGGTTGCTTGGTTATGTTTTATAAGTATTTTTATATTGAATATTTCATTTTTTAAATATATATGTCAGTGCGTTACTTGTGTAAAATATGTGGGTGGTGGGTTAGGGACAGGCCTAATTTACAACAAATTTACAAAAAAAAACCAATAAGAAGAATGCAAAGTAAACTGGTGCACAAAAGTGTTCGACTGATTATTCATTCATTCATTCATTGACTGGTGCTTATTGTCGTAAATCTATATATTGAACAGGCCTGTCTGAAGCCTCTCCAGACCTTAATCAGCTTCTGAACATCCTCATTAGAGCCAAATCTGCATGTTAAGTATGACCTTAGTCCCCAAAGCCTGACCCATGACTTTAAATATCAACAAAAATCTGTAACTCTGATTCAGACCCTCTGTGACCTTTGATATAATTGCCCCTGAGGTTCTGTGATTTTTATGCTAAAGTCATGGGCCAGCTTGCCAAGTCACAGTGTAGACAATGGGTTCAAATGCACTTGGAGGTCAAAAAAATCAAAGTTTGTTGTTTGGTCAGTTGTTTGTTGATGAGGTGCTCATGTGTCCGTCGATGACTGGAGGGACAGTTTGTGTAGACAAAGGGTACATAATCATAAAGCCGATAAGTCTTATGTTTATTGGGTATTTCCATTCCCTGTTGTTGCTAAATGCTAAATGCTGCTGTAACCTAGAAGGAACCACATACATCTTTATATAGAGACATTTTTTCCTGTACTTAAACCACCTCCCCCCCCCGCCCCGGCACTAAAAATGTGTTTTAAATGGTTAATTCCTCTTGAATGGTTCATTACGCTCATGTAAACTGGTGTTTGTGTCAAATATGTTACTACAATGCAAAGTTCACATTTTTCCACTTAAAAAATGAGCTTTCTCAGAACTTCAAGTGATTTGAGAGAGGCCACGGAGCAGCTTTGTCGTATGTCACAAATAAATGCTAAATATGCTAAAATATGCTACAGAGAGGATCACAATGTGGTGACAGGAAATGTACAGCTATAAAAGGCCTGTGCTAACCTAGCTAACTTGTTTAAGATGTGTGGAATATGCTGTTAGCAGTCAGCTAAAGTAGAAAACAGATAAAAGTATATGAAAAAGTTATGACATTGATTTATATTCCACATCTATCTAATAAACAGTCAAATATGATGTGTAGAGCTAGTAGCAGTAGCTTAGCATGCTTCACACACCACAGCACAGGTATGTTTGTAGTTCACCAAAGTTGGCACAAGTGTAGAGAATAAAGACTTAAATATGAGAGCGCAAACTTGTGCTGTTCCCTTTAGAAGTTTCAGCTAATCTACTCTTGCGCCCGCAACATTGTTAGCTTAGCAAGCAGACCACAGCACGGGTTCAGTCCACACATTAAAAGGATAAACGAAGCAAGTGACTGGTGTTACAGGGACAGAAGTCAGACAATCTCAAATAAGACGATGATTTAGTTCTGAAAGGACAAAGAAAATCTTCCTTTAGGTAACTTTATGACAGGTGCTCATTTTGTTTTTGCTGTGGTCAGTCAGGTGTAATTTCATTTATGTCGGTTGTGTAGTTTTATTTCATCCAGAATTAAATTTAAAATGGCAATTTTCTGCATCTCCTTATCAATTAGCCCGTGGTCAGGCTGAACGTGAATAAAATTTGCACACTGCTCCCCTGGCTGCTGGCTGCTTCACTTGGTGAATGGGTTAAATACAGACAAGAATTTCGTGCTCTTCACACTGTGTGTTCACGTACGACAAAAGTGGTCACTTTACACTTAAATCTAGTTTGGCAGTGATTCATTTTTTTGTGCTTAGTTTATCTAGCTGAACTTTAATTTCTAGTTTTGTTGAGCTATATTATAATACTAAGCAAGTACTTGGTAGCACATGCTAGCATAATGTTGTGGCAGTAAATGAAGGTTTGGTACGGGTTAATTTGGTGCTTAGCTCATCTAGCTGAACTTTAACTTCTTGAATATTGAAACTGTGAGCCAGTAGCAAATAAGAACAGTCGGTGACGTCTTCTACTGTCAACATAAGGTCACTCGTTGCTCACAGTTTTGAAAAAGAAAGTAATTTAGCTAACGCTGGCTGTTTACTGGCGCAGTGGGTGGCGCTGTTGCCTCAGACCTGGTTGGGGGTTTGAATCCAGGTTCTGGTCTTGTGTGTGTGTGAAGTTTGCATGTTCTCCTCGTGGTGGCGTGGGTTTCCTCCGGGGTCTCTGGGTTTCTCCCACAGTCCAAAGACATGCGTGTCAGGTGAATTGGGGGTTCTAAATTGACCGTAGGTGTGAGTGTGTGTGCACCCTGCGGTGGGTTGGCGCCCCACCCAGGGTGAGTCCCTGCGTCTAGTAAGGATTAAGCGGTTACAGAAGATGAATGATTGGCTGTGTACTGATAGATTCCCAGAAAATATCACATCAAAAATAATAAAATCGCACAACGAGCCTGCTGTTTGTTCCGCTTCTGCAACAGCATGGCAAAAGTTTGTACGTGTCTAAAAAGACTTTTATGCCTTCAAATGAGATCTTTTCTGATTGGCCTCGTTCAAAAAGAGTTTTGGGCTAAAATAAATGGAAAAGGCTATTAAGTTCAGACCAGGCACGTAACTAAACTTCAGCCACTCCTTTCGGTTGTGTGGATCCTTCGGAAGGCTGCGATGATCCTTTTGCCTCCTGACAGCCATGAACAGCACAACGTTTAATCATATATGTAAATGAGCTCTGTTCTGATTGGCCTTGCTCAAAAAGAGGGTTGGGCTAAAATCAATGGAAAAAGCTATAAAGTTCAGACTGACGTCACCAGGGACGTCCGTGAAACTAAACTACAGCCACTCCTTTTGTTTTTTCTGGATCCTTTTGAAGGCTGCGATGATCCATTCGCCTCCTGACAGCCATGAACAGCAGAACGTTTAATCATGACATCACAACCATGTTTAACTGTGACATCGCAACCACGCTGAATTCGTTTCCAGCATCAACAGTTTTCCGTCAGCAACCCACAGAAATGTTCTTCATTCAAATAAAAGTCAAAAGTCCCCACATTTTCATAGTTTCCACACTTTTAGTTGAGACATTCGGTCCCAGCAAAGAGCTAAATACTTGAGCACGCTCTCTCACACACGGCGAGCTTTTGAGTTCTCTAATCAAAGCCCCCAGAGCTTGCTCATGATTGGCCACCTGTGTCTGTTCCAGCCAATCACGTCTGCTCCCTCCTGCATAAACTATCAGCAGCGCTCCTCTCCTGCAGATTTGATGATTAATAAACGGCTGCCCGCCGCTTATAGAGCTCTTCTAGAAGCTGCTTAATTTGTTTCCTGTCGCGTCCACAGACAGCCTGTCACGCAGGAAAATTGGAAAAAGCTTGCGCTGGATTGTGCCAGAGGAGGATTTAGGCGGCATTTATAAACCCACGCTGGCCTTCTCTACACTTCCTCTCTCTCTCTCTCTCTCTCTCTCTCTCTCTCTTTCTCTTGCTCTCTTCTTTCTTTCCTCTCTATTTTCTCTTTAACTTTCTATCTCTCTTTCTAACTTCTCTACCTCTGTCCCTATTCTCTCCATCCTCTATCTCTCTATCCTTTCTCTTTCTTTGTGTCATAGCCAAATGTCTCCATCCTCTCTCTCTCTCTCCCTCTCTCTCCTCTTTTCCTCTCTCCCACTATTCTTTCTTCCCTCTCTGTTTTCTCTTGATCTTCTCTTTGTTTCTGTCTCTCTCTATCTCCTCTACCTCTGTCCCTGTACTCTCCATCCTCTGTCGTTCTTTTTTCTTTTTCTCCCTTCAACTCATCTCTAAGTCTCTCATCCTCATTCTCCTCTCTTTCTCTTTTTCTCTTTCGCTTTCCTTCTTCTCTCCATCCTCTAGCTCTCTTTCTATTCTCTCTTTCTTTCTCTGGATGTCTCTCTCCTTCTTTCCTCCCTCTCTTTCTGTCTGACTCTTCTCTTGTCTCCATCTCTATTTTTCTCTGTTCTCTTTATCTCTCTCTCTTTATTCTCTCTATCCTCTATTCTCCCTCTTTCTTTCTTGTCTATTTTTCTCTTTATGGTCTCTGTATCTTCTCTGCCAGTCTCCCTATTCTCTATCCTCTCTCTCCTCTTTTTCTTACTTCCTATCCTCTCTCCCCCTCTCTCTTTCTGTCTGTCTCTATCCCTCTGTCCTCCAGTGGTCAGATAAAGTTGTACGAGTGTGTGTGTGTGTGTGTGTGTGTGTGTGAATGTATGTGTGTGTGTGAGTGTGTGTGTGTGTGAGTGTGTGAGTGTGTGATGGTGTGTGTGTGTGTATGAGTGTGTGTGTGTGATAGTGTGTGTGTGTGTATGTGAGTGTGTGTGTGTGATGGTGTGTGAGAGTGTGTGTGTGTGTGTGTGTGTGTGTGTGGGCTGAAT
>JBBPCZ010093017.1:0-11238 GCA_037974445.1 Brycinus macrolepidotus | reverse complement strand
ATTAATCGCGAGTTAACTATGGCAAACATGCGATTAATCGCGATTAAATATTTTAATCTACTGACAGCCCTACTTTTAACACTTGCATTGCAACACTAAACTTTTCTATGCATTACCTGGATGGATTCACCTGTATGTGTTTACACAAATGTCCAAACTATTCGGACCAGACATTAAATGAACGTCGCCCTTCCAGCCCCCAGTAAAAAGCGTAGTGAATTTATTATGTTATTGCCCGGAGGATTCACAGACACCAACAAAAATGTCTAACTATAGAGACAAGAAGATTCAGGACAATGAAATCATCACGGAAATTCAAGGGACAGGTTGTTCATAACCAAATTATGAACTGGCTATGTGGCCATATCATGTCCTACCTCCTTTATGCTCAGTCCAGGTACCATCCCTCACCTAAACCACATGGAGGGGTTTTGTAGCTGACTGGAGGGGTATAGTTGTTAGTTATTAGTTATTAGTTATTATCTACACTAGTCTTCTTGCTTCAGTGCAAAACTAAAGAACTTCACATACTAGACATTTCTTTACTGATTAACTACATTAGGGTTGTGGGGGGGTTTCTCCTGGTTATTTCTCGATTGGGTAAGACACAATCACATCAGCTTTGGGGCAGTCCAAGCCCCAAAGTGTGTGAGTGGAACCGAATGGGCCCTGATGATGTGGGGGAGGGTTTAAACACCATAGTGAGTCATCACCCAATCACCACCCATCAGGTATGATTCCATTCTCTAAAGGGCACAGATGAAGGCATCAACAGCCACCCACACGCAGTGTGGATATCTGGAGCGCAAACTTCCTAACCACCTGGGAAAATGACACTGCATTCACAACAGTTGAAAAGTTTGGAATGTCATATTAATGTTTTTTTTTTTCAGTAACAACATTACAGAATTTAAACTGACACACTGTAAACTGCACTAAAAAGTGTCTTTAAATGCTGTATTCAATGTTTTGGGCAACAATGAGAAATAATCAAGTACACTGCGGTTATCTGTTCATTGTATTTTGGTTCCACTATACAGGTCTCTAATAACACATTACCAACACATGGAAGAACTTAGGTGCTGGTAATATATTCACTGTTGCAGCTAAATTACATTAATGCCATTTATGTAAATACACGTATTTAGTAGCTTCAGTTTTTACTCATATTATAACATCCTAATGTTTGTAAAATAATATTTTCTCTTAAGTATTTATATGTGTATTAGGGTGAGGTGAATTATACTTGTATGAACTACTTTTTCTGTTTCTACATTATGAGAGCACTTACACTGGATCCACACAGCAAATGCTACATTTCCTAACATTTACCCAGCTGTAGTGGCTGGTGTTGTGGTAACAGCAACAGCATCTTGTCACATACAAAGCACAAAAAAGGCCAGGATTATTTTGTTATAAACTCATTACACTTTTTAAATCTATCATAAAACTCCAACTACTCAACCTTTAGGCCACAACTAGGGATGTTCAGTGCGGCTGCTGGTCTTATGACGTCGGTTCAGTGTGTGGCAGCATTAGCTTGCATGTAGCAATTATCATATTTTGAAATCTGGCAACTTTCCAGAATGTTGCACATTTTTCCAATAAAGACAAAACACTTTAGAGTTCCCCATATAGGCATGCTGCTGACTACACAATAACTCTGTCGTTCACGCCATCTATTATTATGGAATTACTGACATCTCCATTCATTACCCCATTCATTACAAAACTATTTTTACAGATTCTTAGAAATTATTTGAAACCTATGAAGTTTAACAGTACCAATTACACATTCACTTTGTTTTGAAAAGTTTGCAAAGTTTGCATGATCATCAAGAGACGATGACAAACCCGCGTTAAATAGACTATTTGACTTTTGCAGTGTGTAATGAAGTAATGAAGGACACACACACACACATCTTCATTTGTATCATAGCAGGCTAGCTAGCACATGATTCCTGTAAAAAGAATATTTTAAGACAGATATCATGTTTCAAGCTAAAAAAATAAGAATTTATCTCATCAATATTTATCTTAATGACCTAGCACTCCACAACTGCTCTAAAACATAGCATTTAGCCGCTATGTCCATTAGCTCAGCACGCACAGCACTAAGACTCTTCACTTACTGCCAGAGCCGTCCACAGACAGCACAGTGTCAGGAAATTTCTGAAGATCCTTTTCCAAATGGTCTTAAGGCCTATATTACAAAGAGTTTGGTCAGGCAATTGCAGCAAACTGTCACAAAAAAGGTCCTCAGAGAGACAACGACAAAACTGGGCATTTTAATATGTGGTGGTGACATGTCCTCAGCATCCCCAGCATCGCCAGCACACTTCACCTGTGATATGAATATCAATTCTAAACTTTTGAATGCTTAGTGTATAAACACACACACAGACACGCGTGCGCGCACACACACACATTTACTCCAGGGTATTACAATCCTCTCATGCAACCAAGCGATGAGTCATGGAACCAGCCAATGAGGGCCAGGGGAATTTGTGATGCAAGCAAGCATGCTGATTCAGGCACTGCAATGAAGAAAGCCCCCAGGGAATGTAGATATGTTACTGAAGAGACACAAACACAAACACACACACACACACACACACAAAGTCTTGTATCCAGACAAAAACATTATGAGATGTTCTCTCACACTCTCTGAGGGCTGATACTAAGAGGGGTGAGATTTCCGTTCCTGTGTGAGGATGTAGTGATATTTTACTGTGCAAACACTCAGCATAAACATACGGCCTTTTGGTTGAGTGTGTTTGTGTGTGTGTACAAAAACACATGAAAAGAAAAACACAGGGACCATATATCATCATAGGTATATAATCTCTCCCTCTCTCTCGCACACCGCCCTGTTTATAATATTATAAATATTATTCTGTGCTCCTTATGAAACAATATTGACAGAGCTAAGCTAACACTGCAACCTATGCTTTTTAAGGCCATGCTGGTTCAGCACACACACACACACACACACACACACACACACTCACAGTTGTTACACTGCTAGCTGTTGGCATGCTGTTGGCATGCTTCAATTCTGAACATCCACTCAGTTGGTCCAACACATGAACAGCCTGAGAAAAGGGAAGCAGAGAACACCCCCCAACCCCCCCCCCCCCCCCAAACATAACTCACCAACACTCCGCTGTCTTCATGCTGGACTTCATGTAAAAATTAGTTTTTTTAATATTAAAAAACATTTTTTAATTTTATTTTGAAAACATCAGTTGTTACACTGTGTCAAAATTTTATGGAGAGGAAACCAACAGAAATGTTTCATTTCTACAAAACATACACTGTGAAATGTTTAAAGTTTGTTTTAGAGGTTTTTCCCTGACTGCAATAATCTATACTCTGTGTCAGTACAAGGCTGTGAAGATCCAGTGCTTTGTTCCCACACAGTACACACAACACACATAAGACATATTATTACTACATCCAGATTCTTACATATATATTTAACATGTGGGACCCTTATTACATATAGATGTTTACATATGACATTATTATTACAAATGGGTACATAATACATACGGGTCATTTAGCTTTGTTTACAGTTATACGTGAAGTATTGATGTAGATGCAATGAGGAAATAAGTGAATCAGCCAAACACACACATAGTCACACATGTTTTGATCAATAAAACTGAACAGAAACAAACAAACACACACACACACATACACACACACAAAGGGCATGTGAATCAGGCTCCTAGCAATATGTGTGGACACCTAGAGATGATGTAAGCTGTATTCCCTCCCACAGCACGTACACAAACACATGCACTGTAACACGCACACACAAACACACACATTCGCACAGTGACTCATCTCCCTCCCTCCCACACACACACACACACACACACACACACCGTCACTGGAGAGGCCAGGGAAAGTCTGTATGGTTCTTTATTGCCCCCTGGTGGTAATGAGGATTAACATCTTTTTCTTTTAAAAAAATATTTTCATTTATTGTGCAGCTGAGCTGAATAAAAGCTCTGTAATCAAACTCTTTCTTCTTGTTTGGCCTGCAGGGAGCACCTGATTGCAGCTCAGTAATTTTACTCAGAAGCACAATTTTCAAGTATAAATTTGCAAGACTGTGATTTTACAATCTTAGAGTAGAAAAGCATAATTTAGTCAGACTTGAAAGATATTCTTACTTTGACGTTAATTTTTATAAAAAGTTTGCAGTTTCATTTCCATTTAAAGCAGCCATAAACATATTAATTTTTCGTTGTGCAGAGCAAAAATAAAACATATTTTGAAGGGACATTACACAGAAACTTCAACAACTATATCAAATGTTTCAGTATTTAGTGTGTCCCACCTTAGCCTTTATTACATCTTCCATTCTTTTCAGTAGACTTTTAGTTTTTCTGCAGAAATCTGCAGGGATATTTTCCCACGCTTCTTGTAAACACCGCCAGGGTACACGGGTATGTGGGATTTTCCATAAACTTGGAAAAAGGTCTTTAAAAGCTTTAAAAGCTACAAACGCGTCACCTCCCCACTCTATTTCTACACAGCAAGAAGCAGTTCAGAAGAAACACAGGTTCCTGAGTGGTTCTTGGGGTGAATGTGTGAAAATAGGGCAAAAATTTCATTGGTAAAGAACCTTTACATTATATGAAAGAAGAAGAAGAATTATCCTCATTAAAACAAGAGGGTTGTAGCACCCTGGGCCCTTTCATTAATCATTCATTAATCACTAATTAGGAATCTTCCATCTCAGTCTACCACCTCACCGGCTCTACAGTTCAGCAAAGACATTACCATTATCCAAGAGGTTAAAAAATGCTTCTATTTGGCTCGCCCATGAGAATGGAAATGGAAATCTCAGCATCCTCACAGTACTCACTAGCCACTCTTTGACCTTCAAGCAGAAGTCAGACACTTTTCTCCAGTCTGACTTACACTTTAATTGTGCAAGAAATTTGGATGAATGTAGTGACAGGTGTCTTGTCCAAGGATCCTTATTGGTGTAGTGTGGACAAAGAGTCTTATTACCTGCCTGCCAGCCATGGTTTTACCCACTATACTATAAGAACTGCATATGCAGGTTGTTTCAGATTTTAACTTTCAAAGTGATGTACCTTCGCTTGGGTGATCATTTGACAGTTCTTGCAATCTTTTTTCTATTGTAAATATATAAAACACACATATACAAGTCTTTAGGCTGCAGACTGCGGACAGTCATCAAATACCGTATATCTGCAACCAAGTATGACAGATTATGATTGTTTTTCCAAATAGCATACCTATGGTGCCCTGAAATGGGAGGACTTTACAAAAAAGACTAGTGATTCTACATTCTTAAAAATGACAAAAAGATTTGTAGCAAATACATACGAGGAACCATTTTGGTTCCTTTAGCAACCTTTAAATTGACTTTCTTTAAAATGTAAAGTTCAAAGAACCTACAAAAACTGTAATGTACGTTTGGAGAGCCACTGCCATGCAGAGATTAGCATTTTCCCTCTTCTTCTACATGAAGACCTTGCTAATTAACAAATGGGTTGAATCAAGTAGAGTGCTCCACAGAGCTGTGGCCCACTAGGACTGGAGTCTGACACCCCTGTTCTACACTAATCATGTTTTTTTTCAGAGCCACATGTCCAAGCCAAGAACCATTTAGGAACCTTTGAGAGTGTATATGGTTCAGTCAGTTTAAATATCACTTGCAGTTTGCTTGCAAGTTGTATATCTCTCTGCTCACCTTTTCTTGCCCACTCCTGTATACCACTGGCATTGAGTGGGCCCTCTATGCTGCCGTCCCTTCTTAGGAAAACCTCGCCTTGGTCTGACTGGTACAGGAAAGATTGGGAGAGGGCTGGAGGGGCCTGCAGGGTCAGTCGCATCTCCTTTAAATGAACACATTCTGGACAGGTCTGACTACAGGCAGAAAGGTCAGCCTATAGCTATGGGGCAGAAGGGGAGGATGGAAGAACTTCAGGATGGAATCCACCAGAAGCTGTGCCCAGTCCTCCTCCCTGTGGTCACAGCGGATGCCTCGAACAATGCCATTGTCATCCACACCAACCAGAAGACTTCCCCCACCGCTGTTCAGGAATGTGCAGGCATATCGGCGAAGATGAGAACGAAACAAGGAGCGCAAGTACTCACCTATGGGAGAAGAGGAATTTTAGCAGCCAGGTTAGCATCAAAGCTAATTGCATGGCTAAATCATCAAACACTTGCTCTTATCCATTGCCTAAGAGGGCAGCTAAGAGAGTTAGGAGAACTCCTGGTGGAATGCCCCATTACTGTGGACTAACAAATATGTCCATGCACATAAACATGGGAGATTATAATAATTACAAAAATGTCTATATTTATATTAATTTAGGGGTAATATCAGGAGACCCTCCTCAGGTGGTACAGTCCCAAATTGTTGATTGCATTTGTCAGTTAATAAGTCTCATAGACTTGGTTCAAATAAGCGTGTTCAAATTTGTCACAGCAGTATGAATCTGGTGTGGGTTGACACACCAGGCAGCAAGACGGGGGAACTCCTCTCCTGGAGGACTGGAATACTGATTGTCCTACTCAAGCGCACCAAATATCGTACCAATATTCCCCAGGGAGCTCACCAAGCTGTGCTGGACTCTCACCCTCTGATCCAGTAGATTACATTCATTTTTGTATTGCTTACCAATGAAGCAGTTTCCAAATGAATCATATGAAGAAAAAAAACAGGTAAGAAATAAAACACTTGAGGAGGATGCTGTGAAATGTTTACAAATGGCTAGCTAGCATTATTTGTTTAGCAATAACAGTCATCATGATTATGTCACACTGAAGATAAGTTTTCTCCAGTTTTGTTTAGCTTTGTCCCTTTTTAAACACAGGATATAGCAAATACAATGCTTTGAAGAAGATTGAGTTTGTGCTCATTTTTCACATTGTATTTAGTTTTTATTGTGGATTGTAGTGGTACAGAGAAAGTCTGGGAGAAAATTTCACACAAAATATGAGAGCTTTTTCCATTTTTTTGGTGTACAAGGTATCAATTATGTCATCTGTTGGCATGGAAAAATGTTTTCCCTGCAGAAAATGTGACCAAATTAAATGATTCATTGGGATTATCTGTTTGAGTGGTTTGATTTAGCCCAACATTGTCCATCTGCCCAACTTGTCCAACTTGACAACATACAGTTGTTAAGTAGACACATTATGCCACAAAGAAAAACCTGTTTGTCAGAATGTTGTTCAAGCCTATCAGTCTATAAAAAGGTACAGTAAAATACCTAAGAATGCAAGGATTCTATTGAACCATGAATGAGAGTCAAATTGTCTAAATAGAGAAAGTTAGGAATAATTGTTAATCTTTCCAGGAGTGGCTATCCTACCAAAATCTCTTCCATACATAAAGGAAGTCCCAAAGAACATTAAAACAACAACCAAAGATCTTTAAGCCACACTTGTCACAGCTCAGGCAAAAATGAGATCCATGGCAGTGTAGTAGGGTGAAAATGATTGCTCATTAAGAAGTATGTGCATGTTTGCCCCATATTTGCGAAAAAAAACACCGGGATGATCCTCAGAACAATGTTCTATGACCAGATAGGTCAAATGTGGAGCATTTTGACAGAAAAAAGGTCCATTATGTCTGCAAAAACCTAACACTGTATTTCACAGACTTTTGATACCAAAAGTCAAGCATGGTAGTAGAATAATTGCTTGGGGATATTTTACTGCACCAGGACCTGGACACCTTGAGATCAACAGATCTCAAATTTTTGCTCTGGCTATATGTCTATGATCTGAAGCTGATGTGTAGTTGGATTATGCAGCAAGACTGAAAGTAATGATCCAAACACACAAACAAGTTGGTGTTATCTGACTGGGCAATGAGTTTAGAATTTAGAATTTAGTCAAACAAAAAAATGTGAAATTAAAAAAAGCCAGCACATGACTTCTACCTTTGTTTATTGCTCCACTTTCTCTCATCAGCAGGTTGTCAGTATATATTTGCACTGTGTTCACCCATGTGAGATTTGCAGTCAGTAGGTGTAATCAGTCATTTTCAGAAGTGGGTAGATTAACCTACAGTCCTGGTTGAAAAATAAGAAGGTTTACATTTTGGAATGGCTAAATCAGATCTATACCTCACTGAAATGTTGTGGCAGGACCTGAAACATGCGTTTCATGCTTGAAAGCCTACAGATGTAACCAAACTCATTCTGTTATTAATTAAAACAGCCAAAATAGCTGAAATTTAAGGTTCAGGCTATCACTTTAACTGAAAACTTGGAAAGTACTAATGGACTGAAACATGGGAAATGGGAAATTTTGACTCCCTCAAAATGGTGATGAATGAATGAGCACTTTTTCTAGTATCGCAGTGTTCACCTTACCTCCGCCTCTCTTAAACTCCACATTTCTTGTCTCATTGCCAACGTGAGCCCCAAAGAAGAGTTTCTCACCACTCCTGATCTCCTGCTGGCTCATAGCACTATCAGACTGTGTTTCAGAGACACACAGAAGATTTACTTCCACTGGGCTCACGGTTTGATGGTCGTCTGGAGTAGAAGAAATGATGACCACTATTTGTTCTCCTACATGCTCGCTGTTTGCTGCTCTTTTTCTCGGCGCGCCCCCGCTCGGCCGCTCTCTGGACCCCCTCCCTCTGCGGGTTTTCCCCACCCACTTGTGGGCGGAGAGTATCCTGAAAGTTCTCCGGGGTTAAAAGATCTTGTGGTCTTTTTTCATTTGTTTTTAAGACCTAAAATAATGCCATTTTTAAAACCCCAGTAGTGGTGTTTATTATTACATGTTTTTAAATTACAATAGCTTTGGTTCTACATGACACAGGAACACCAAAATAAGCTCACCATGATGTCTGACACCTCGAGCATCAACACAAATTGGGGGAACACCCATATAAAAAGTTTTGTAGCTGTACGACAACAATTTACCATTTGTTATGCTTCCAGCATGGATCCGTGCCATTTGTGTTCTAAGGGTTAATTAGATACACAAGGTTTTCTTACAACAAAGACAACCGATTATGTTGAAACCGATTATGTCTACTAATACTGACTGACACTGATATTGATATATTAATGATTATATAAAGATTTTCCTTATGTTCACTTATATTGTTCTTATATTTTCAGTTTAAGTTTATAATCCATCCATCCATCCATCCATCCATCTATCTGTCTATAGTAACAAACTGTGAGTCATATACTCTCAGAGGTGCTACTTTCATCATTATCATCAACATCCCCTTATCCATACTACCTGCTTCTGTTTGGTCTTCCTGGATGTTTTGCTGTGTGCTGATCTCATTCTCGGGGCTTTGCACTGACTGTTTTGTTGCTGCTGTTGCTGGCCCTCTCCATCCATCTCCAAAGTCTGTACTACCTTCATATCTCCCCCTTCATCTTCAGCAATTTCTTGCACATCACCCCTAAAATCATTCACAGGACAAGGGACATCAGAGGGGGACTACATGTTGTAGTCTTCTGGATCTGGGTCTTCACTAATGACTTGCTAAGCAGTGACTGTATCAGTAAAGCCCAAGAGCTCATCCTTGTCCCCTCCAGAAGCTGAGGCAGGATTGCTGGTAACACTTTTGGTTTCCACACCTCTATAAGATTCCATGTGTTCTGCACTGTATTCTTTACTGTTGGTGCAATTCAGAGTGTGTATGCTGTTGTTAGTGCAGTCTATCTTTGTCCACTGGAGCCTGTGTTCCTCAGACAAGTGCCATTCCATGATAACACTTGGTGGGCAGGAAGCAGAAGATGGGCTAGGAGCACTCCCTCTACTCCTGAAGTCAGCTATCATGGCTAACACATAATAACATAGATAAAACTTTCACTACACTGTGAAAAAAATTATATTTTAACTTGAAAACTTCATGAGATGTAAGACACAGATTATTGTTTTATATATTTTAAGATGTTTACGTATTTTATATCAGGTAATGTTTTTAAATCCATTTTTAAATCTTCATTTGTAACTTCTTCAGCATACTCTGTTGCCTTTTTGCCCCTCAGCCCACCACAAACATTGTACTTTGGTTCCTGAAAACAAAAAGTTAGACACAGCTATGTAAGCGGCATTAATTGCTTCAGACACCTGGTTCCTGTCACCATCACTCTGAATTGGGAAGTTCCTCTAGAACAATGCGGTTTGAATGACTTTTCTTACCCCACTGAATCATGCAGAAATCGACTGAATTCCCTTTTAAGTAAGTACAGACAAATGCTAGGGTTTCACATAACTACACCTGTGGATACATGGTCACTTCCACGCTCATACAGCATCATTTTACAAACACGATTCAGCTGCAGCCACAGGATACCGAACAGCTCTTTAGTGATTGTCACAGCCAGGCTGTCTCGCTCACCTGATATCACCAGAAATAAGGCCAGCTGTTAGCTTTTCTTCGAAAATGCAGCGTCTGTGTCTCTGTTTTCTAATGCCTTTCGGCAAATAGCTGGTCATGTTCAATTTTATGCTGCCTAACTGGGCAATTCTCCATATTTTTTACCTTTAAGTCTTTAAATGTATGGGTAAAGCAGGTGTCAAGCGTCTGCTTCTGTTCAATCCAAGCCTCACTGTCTCACATACAGACACATGGTAACACTTTAGTGAAGGACAGTCTTCATAAGGCTTCGTGACACTCACATAAACCTTTCATGACAGCTTACATTAACATACAATAAACATTTATATTCCAACAAACATCAGTCAACATATTGGCTGCTGTAGTCAATTCACATGTCATTTCAGCTCTGAAAATATTATGAGCCTTTATAAGTGATTATTTAGGTTTTTGCCTGGCTTAGCCTTACAAATACTGGCCTTCAGCGAGGTATCACCGTCTACACAGTCGGGGAAGTTTAACTGTAAAATGGCATTTTGTTTGTGAGTGTTTGGTAGCACAGCCAGTGGAGAAAATATGGGTCTCAGGGTTTACCTCCTTTCTCATTCTCCAGCTCCCTCTCGTTTTCCTCTCTCCTTTCTCTCATACACAAGCCTTACTTTCTCATCTGGTTTAAAGAGACCAGTGTACTGTGATAAAATGCTAGATTATGACATCACATATTCCAGGTTCTGAAAGACAGGGTTGCCAACTTTTCAAAAAACCTCGGAGTGGGATATTGGGACGGACGGACGGACGGACAGACGGGGGGTGGGGGGGGGATACCTTGGAACGAGGTATTGGGGTGTGTGTGGCCGATGTTGGGAGCGGTGAGC
>JBBPCZ010092997.1:0-11238 GCA_037974445.1 Brycinus macrolepidotus | reverse complement strand
ACACCAATCTACTATATTTTTGTGTGTCCCTGTGTGTGAATGCGCATGCAAGTGTGTGTGTGTGTGTGTGTGTGTGTGTATGTGTGTGTGCGCGCGCATGTCTTAGTCATGAGGGTGAAAAGACATAATCATCCATAAACTTTAGCGAAGATCAGAAATGTGATTTCGGAGGAAGCAGTAGTGGATTGTTTCATGTCTTTTGAAAATAGAAAAGTGTTACCTGTTCTCCATTCACTCCATCCAAACCATTTTCTCCATAGTCACCCTATCAGATACAGACAGAGTAAGAACTGTGTGATAATACTTTAATATAATATTGTAACTCCACCGTGCAGTGTGTAATCTGACCACTGAAAATAAGCAGTGATCAGTGGGTCCAAGCAGCTTCAGTAAGTGAAAGAGGACAATTTGAATTGTGTAAATGGAAGGATTTAAAAACACAATCAAATTTGAAGATAGACCAAACCAAATCAGAATAACAGAATAACATGTTGTAGCTTGTGGTAGTGGCACATTATGGCTGGTTTGTTTGAAACTGGGTAAAGAGCGTCTAGATGCCATTATTAATGAGCTACAAAATTTCATTAAGACTCGCTCAGGTGTGAGTTTTGGTTGGATGCTGGTGGTCATTTTGTTGAGGGAGCCAAATGGAGCTCTAGGAGAAGTGAACAAACGTAGCCAAGGGTAAACGTACCAAATTTCTAGATTTTAGCATATACATTTTTTGAGATATTAAACTGCATCAGGTACAGCGCCACCACATGGACAAAATTTCACAATATCGGCATGCTTCCAAAGAATGTGGTCGATGCAGTGTGTAAAATTAAGTTTGAACCTTTACATCAGAAGATATTGACTAATGAGGTGCTGGATTTTTGCATAAATGTTAATTACTCCACAAATGACTCGTAATGATCTAGGGTCATGTGGCAAGCGACAGGAGAACATGATTTTAAGAATATTATATGGATTAGAATGGAATCTGTTAAATTCCAAAAGTGTAAATGATAAAAAAAAACACATTTTATAGTTTATTTTAGGGTTGTTTTTTTTTAATTAATAGAAATTGTTCACTAATGTTATCTTTTCATTTACGTTTGTGAGGAGGTTTTGCATTTATTTTTACCTAAATAAGCAACAAAATTGGTTATTTAACCAGGGGAGTTAAAACATTTTCATTTGAGGTTTAGAGGCAAAACCATCAAACCCTAATAAAACCCTCAAATCCAAAAATGTCTCCAAAGACATTTACACAATAAAATGTAAAGAGAAATGGTAGCACATTTGTCAGCAGTTATGGTGTTTTGATGCATTTTAGTTAAATAACTATTGGCTGTGCAATACTGATTATTCACAACATTCCATTTACATCCAAACATCCAGTGTATCCTTATAAGGATAAAACAGTACACCAGGCTCAGTTAAAAAGTTTTTAATGATTATTACATTATGTTTATTTGTTAAAATGTCAGATGCAAGGCACTCACCTTTTCGCCCCAGTGGCCTCTGTTACCCTGCGGAGGATTTAAAATGACATTTTTTAGGTAAAGCTGTAACGTGGCCGTGTGGAGTGTAGTGTGTGAGCGGAGTCACCGGGATGAAGGAATCACCTTTCCACCTCTTTGCCCGGGACAGCCCACTTCACCTCGGGACCCATTCAGACCCGGAGCTCCTCTCGCTCCCTGCAAACACGACAGAAGATCTGAGAGTTACGGGGCTGGAGAGGTTTGTAGTTTGATATAGTTTGATGAGGGAAAAGAGAGGGAACAAATGTCTCCGGGTGTTTCGCTTAAATGTCCGGCATTACGGTCAGTGGTTGTTCATGTAGAGGTACGATAAATAATACATTTCTGATTCTAGAGTAAACCTTTTTTCCTGAGAAACACATTTCTACATAATCAGCCACCTGGTACGACATCTCTGCGCACGTTTAGTTGATTTAGTGAACATAAGGACAGACCCTCTACAGGGGCCAAACTTTGGCATTTTCCAACAAAATTTAGAGCATTCAGAGCATTTTCAACATACAGTCACGGAAAAAGTGGCAAAAATGTCATAACCTTTGCACAGGGCATAGATTATGTTTTATATTTTCCCCAGTGTGTTAAATTCAGTAAACAAGCAGTAAATAAGTATTACAATGTGCAGAATGTACTCTCTGTAGAATATCATTTCACCAGAGGAATTAAAACTTCTGCATACGACTGTACGTTACATAATGATTATATCACAGTCACATCAGAATACATATTGGATTGACCCAAGTAATATAAAACGGTCAGGATAACAGTTTCAAAAGGGGCATTTTTTAAAGGGGGGGTGGGGTGGAATCTCCTTCCATCACTTAGATGCAAAATAGTAGCTTCATACTGAGATTTTCTTACAAATGTTCCTTCTTCTCCAGGGAATCCAGGAAATCCTTTCTGTCCAGGAGAGCCCTGTATTGTGGTAAAAGAGAGAAATTCAGTGAAGAGTCCCATAGATTTCACACAGTGCACTTTCTGCCTGAAATCACACATCACCTTCACGCCTGAAGGTCCTGGACGTCCTCGGTCGCCCTCCGGACCGTCACAGATACACGTCACGTTACAGCACTCTCTCAGAGTCACGGCTTTCTAGAGGAACACACAGGACCAGCAACTTCAAACCTCAGGAAAGTACAGCAAGTAGTGCTGGACGGTGAAAAACTGAATATCACAGATTTTTATTTTTTTGGGGCCGGGGGGCTTATGATCAACATCACAGTGAAACAAGTTCTGATACACTTTTTTACTGTTTTATATACTCCCAGTGCATAAATCATCTTTTGACCTATACAATGTCTTTTGAAATATGAACAATATTCATAAGCATAACCAAATATAAGTTTAAAAACGAAACTGACATGGTAAAAGTGTTCAAACACCACAGATTAGTAACATTTGAATTTTGTTACAAAGCCATTGTTGGGTCCCTCTGATGGATCCCTCTGCTTGTAATTTCAAAATTCTCCATAAAAGTTTAATGAAGTTCACCGGGAGATTGGTGAGGTCGTGCAAGCTCCTTCACCCTCTTTCAGAAACCAGTCTCGTGTTATTCTGTCTGCATGTTTGTGATCATCTTGTTGAAACGTCCATCTTCTCTCCAGATTCAGGTTTGTGGGAGGTGAGATCTAGTATCTCCTGGGATGTTGTTCCGTTCGTGTTTGTGTTGATGACGTGTGACTGCTGTCATTTGCTGGAAAAGCAGCCCAACATCCTGCCGCTCCCGCCTCCGCACTTCACTGCGGGCGCGGCGTTCTCACAACTCTCTCTGCTCGAACATGGCGAGCTGAAATTTTTGCCAAAAGTTCTGTTTGGTTCACCTGAACAGAGTTTACTATTCCATAACAGTCCATCACAGGATACACACACACACACACACACACACACACACTCACACTCAGACAAACACACACACACAGACAAACACACAGACACACTCACACACACACACACACACACACACACACACACACACACACACAAACACACTTATATACGCAGTCACACCTAGAGGCAATTTAGAATCTCCAGTTTGCCTGATGTGCAGGTCTTTGGAACTGTGGTTTTTGGACACGCCTACCCGACAGGACACGCCCACCCAACAGGACACGCCCACCCAGCAGGACACGCCCACACGGCTGGGAATCAAACCCCAGGACTTTCTCACTGTGAGGCACCTGCACTGGCATTATGAAAACCTGCATAAAAATTAAGCTGTAATTAAGTTAATGTCAGTGTTATAATGAGCATCATGGTTATAGCTTTGAATTCACATTGCATTATATAGCCAGTCTGTTTATTCACGGAACTCAGCAACAACTTTTTAACGCACATTTTGAGTAAATGGAGCTCACTTCTTTTGTAAGAACAGAGGAAACCATTAAATGTTGTCCATAATAATCCGCGGGAGAAAGAGACTGACTCCTTTATTACTACATGATGAGAAAGAAGTGTTTAAATGAATCACTGTTTTTGCAGTGGCTGACTGGCTCTCTTTCCACCAAGAGATTTTAGCAAGTGCATTTTTGATTGTGTGTTCAGTTTATTTAATCTTCAGATTTTAGTACTAAATGCAAGTTGTGTTAGGGTTAGGCTTATGACAAAAATGATTGGGCCTCGCCCCCCTGGGCCCAAAAATGGCAGCCTGTTTCTCCAGCAATCATTGCAAACCTTCATTTAAACTGATCTAGTTTTCATGGATTTGTCCTTCAGCATGAATCATTTACGAGTGTATTGACTCACGATCTGCTTCTGCAGGACACTGGCCACTCTGTTCATAGCAATAGTGAGAAGTTCCTTGCTGTAAGATCCTCGTCCAAACTCCAGCTTCTGCAGCTCTTTAGCGTTCTGAGCTCCTTCCAGTGCCACAGTCAGCAGCGCGTGGACTCCTTCAACACAGTTCACAAAAAGAAATACGCTGGTTCATCTCTGATTTACACACAGATGTCTCCAGAGTGCAAGACATTTAAATGCTGCGGATTAAACTGTATTGCAGTTTCACTTCTTAAATACACTAAAAATATATCCTGCAGTCTAAAACTGTGATATCTAGCAAATTTTGTCCAAGTCAAATAAACTCTTCGATTACAAAGGACCAAAGAACGCTAACTGTCCAGATGGACAAAAGTGATGTCCTTTCAATGTTCAAAGCATCTTCTATTCTGGTCTATTTTTTAGTGTTATTACTGATGAATCTCTTGAAAAAAGTAATGCATGGTTTTAAATAGTTTTCAAAATAGGATTTGTGAAAGTGTCCTCCTACCACTCTCCTTGAGACTCTCTGAGGCACGCATGACATCATCAGACTTATCCCAGCCGTCAGTAAAAAGGATCAGAATCTGAAGGAATCAATTAGAGCAGAAAATCTTCTCAGTTCTTTTAAAAAGAGTAGTGAATAAACACATACATTTGTACTACAAATGGACCTAAAGTAAAAAAAACAATTATAATGTATGCAAAATTATCCAGACACTTATGCTGGTCCTAATAGCATTTTACAAATTTCAAGCACTTTTTGGTGTTTATGAACAGGAACACAAATTTCTTTCTCAAAATAAGCCTTAAAACAGAAACATTTCTCAAAAAGGCTGAACTGGAGATATATATTTGCAAATTTCCCACTTGTGGGACTAATAAAGGGTTATCTTGTCTTATCTTATCTTATTTAGAGAACCAGTATTCGCCGGTGGATTCTAGTGAACCTCGACCTCAAGCGAAACAAAAATCGTTATGAGTAGCAGGATTTTTTTCCCTTTGTTTTTTTTACATCATATTTCATTGAAAATATGTTTAAGGCATTTGCATCATATTATTTAAAAACAAAAATATTTACATTTCATAATTAACCATAATTTTAAACATATTCATTACTGCAGTTTAAAATATATCTAGTAGATGGGGACAGTGTGTTAATAGTCCACCTGCTGCTCATGTGCTAGATTTACGTTTGTAGTCTCAATTTAAAAAAAAAAAAATTCTCTCCAATTTAGTCATGTCCAGTTTAATTTGCTGAGAGGATGAAGATGCTTCCTCTGAGTCACATTAAAGGCTTCTGCATCATTTCTGACTGATGATGTTCTTCATCATTAATGTGATGTCATCGAGCTTGGAGGAGAACTTGATAAAACTAATAAACCGTCTCACCTTCACACCGGCTTTAGAGCTTGCAAACTTATTTTGAAAATCCTGGAGCTGAAGTTTGAAGTCCATGGCCTGAGTAATCTGCTGGTTCCTTAATTTGACTATCACATCATCACTGTAGGCCTCAAAACCAGTATCAAAGATTCTTCCCCTGCCCCTCTCAGACAGGAGGAAGCCGATCCTGGTCTCCAGCGTGGGCTCGGTGATGCAGCACACGTTCTTCAGAATGGAGATCTCTCTGCCGATCTGAGGCAGGAGGGTCTCCAGCAGGCGCTGACCTCTGAAGACCGGCTGAGAACTCCCACTGATACGGGAGATAACAAAACCAACACCAATGTCTACAGTGCAGCCTGTCAGGAAAAGCAGGCAATAAACATGGTGACGTTTGTGAAATGAAGCCACAACCATTTCAGCAAAGCTGTGTCACTCATTGTACTGTGCTTGGGAACCACTTTACAATAAGACAAGCCCTTATAAAGGGTTTATTAATGATGTACAATCAGGTTGTTAATTAGGTTGTAGACAGTGTTTAAATCATTAATATGTTAATATTGCAGAATGTTAAACTGTCGGCTTCAGTAGGTCTTTGTCAACGTGCTGCTACCATTAATATGCCAGATTTTGCCAAATAGTGAGCCTGCATCAACGTATGACAACATTATAACTTGTTTATAACTACTTATTAATTATTTATAAACTATCTACAACCTAATTAACAACCTGATTATAAATAATTTCAAAACCTTATATAAGGGCTAGTCTTACTGTAAATTTGTACCGCATTGAATGAGCTGCATCCTCGTTTGTACTTCTATTCAGAAATGAAGAGCACTTCATCATTACCTGTTGGGTCACTTTGATTTTTCTGTTCGCAAAAAATATTAATCACGTCCTGAGTTTTTTTCTTCAGATTCTGGGAGTCAAAGCTATCCAAGAGAAAAACCCTTTCTTTCGCTCCAGCAATATCATAGTAATGTGGGTAGCTGACTTTCCCTATTCCAACGACAAACATCTCAATGTTCTTGGCCCTCAGGCTCGCAGCTGGCTGACGGACGTCATCTTTCGATTTCCCATCAGTGATCAGCAGCAGGTTCTGCGAAATGCCTTCTCGTCTGCGGCTCCCCCTGCTGGTTTCAAAGAACTCGTGCACTTGCGTCAGAGCGTTTCCGGTATGCGTCCCATCTTCTATCTGCACGATCGCCTGAATGGCCTCCTTTATAGCCACGGCATCTGAATATTCATTCAGGTAGAACTCCTTCTGGTACGAAGTGCTGAACTGGGCCACACCGACTCGGATGAGGTCTTTTCTGATGCGAAGATTGTCTATGAGACTCAGAGTAAAATTGATCATGGCTGGCCATTCTTCCTCATCGACGCTTTCAGACCCGTCAATCAGAATGACCAAATCGGCTTTCTCTTTCTTGCATTCTGAAAAGAAGATCGTTTTACTGCTTTATGACATGCTTTACATCCTGTTTCAGAGAGCCTTCCAGTGCCACACCTAAAGGACCCACTTCCCCAAGGCTCATTTTTAATGTTTGTGGGGTTTTACATACCAAAAAGGGTCATAATTCATTTCTGTGTGGCCCTTTGCAACTTCTCTTTTTCCCTTTAGAACTAACAGGCTGTTTTTGCTGTGCCTTTGAGATTGATTTATGTAAATCTTTGTTCTGGTTGTCTGCCCTGTTTTGTGCCTTACTTAAAAATGTAGTCTGGACTGAAACACCTCTGATGACTAAAGTGTGAATGAGCTAAACTTCTGTCAGCCAAACGAGTTATCTGTTGTGACATCAGTCAACTCAAGACTGGCAGTTTTGCAGATTGGTTTCCATGTGTGGAATTTATAGGCTGCACAGCAAGTGGTATATTTTAAAACTAACTCTGTTTACATGCTGTATCAACCTCTTTAATTAAAAAAAAAGGGAGGGACACTGAGTTCAGTGATATTGGCTCTTTAAACTTTCAACTGAATTCAAGGCTTCTTTTTTGATACGGGTATAAGATGGAAGCGGATGTTTTGCATTTACCTGGTTTTGAATTGTCGCAGATTACTGTGGAAATGTTGCTCTGCAGGGCTTTCAAAGCTTCATAGGTCTTAACCTGGAAGATCTTTTCTTTGTCTTTGGTCATAATCTCCAGATCACTTGTTCTGGCCTTGTCCACTCCAATGCCGTAAATACTGACACCCCGAGTCCGAAGCTCATCGGCGTATCTGGACAGGTCCCTCCCGTCTGTGGCCGCACTGGCTGTGATCACAAACAGCATCTGGGGGGCGCCGTTTTTAAACCGCCCACCATTTTTTTCGCCAAAGTACTCCAGCGAGTTCTGCAGAGCCCTGGCTGTGTTGGTGCCTCCACCTGGAGCCATCATGTCACTGATGCCGTTCTGAATCTCCTGTTTGGTGTAGTACCGGTTGAGGGGAAACTGGGCCTCAGGTCTGTCAGAGTAGACAATAGCACAAAAACGGACATTTCTTTCCCCAACTTGAGTGTTGTTCACCACGAATTTCAGGAAAGTCTTCACACTTTCAAAGCCCTTTTCAGCAATGCTGGTGGAACCATCCACCAAGAAGATGACATCAGCCACCTGGGTTTTATAACATTCTGAAAGACGACAGAACCATTTTAAATGAAGACAATATGTGGCAGGAGGCACAAGAACATTTTACATCTGTAAAATCCGAATAGAAAAACTGGTGTGTTCATCTCCAAGATGACTTTACAAGAGAACATTTTCAAATTAGTTACAAAAAAGACAGAAGAGCCAGATACAAGGTTTAGCCTTTTTGTCACACTGTTCTGATGAATCTTGTGTAATGAGAAAGCCTTCTTTTATTTTAAATGTTCACATTGTGATGAATTTAACAGTCCTGCCATGAAGAATGTTATTTATTTAGTGTTCCCAGGGTGGAAAGAAATCACACCAGGTATGTGGTGATGTTAGCTGGCTTGTCTGGCTGGCTTTCTTCATCAACGTGCTGGTTTAGTGTCATGTTTCAGTAAAACAAATAATTAATTTAGCATGAATAAAACACATAAAAACAGACACTTCATTGCAGTTATTAAGCTGCTATGTTTTGTGAATGGACAGTCTAATCCTGAATAAATCAGTTCTCTCCACTTTTTGCCACCTTGTCTGTCAGGAGAGGGGGAGTGGAGGGTTAAACCCAATGATATCAGCAAAATGGCATTTCTGAATAAAATAAGGAATGGTGACAGCCAGTGACGGCCTAATAACTGTTTGCTGGTCAGCTTAGTGGAGAGTGAAAGTGTTTAACATCACATTATATGCATTTATTTGACTATATCCACAGTGAAGGGTCATTTCATTTAAATGGTGAGAGAACTGGGCTGGTTTTGTCTTGGCGTAACGTGCTGCATTTGGAAGCAGGTTACTGGAGTGACTGTTTGGAGTGTTATCTGTGTACTGAATCTTCCAACTTACAGGACTGAACCTGCTACTGGATGTAGCTTAGATATATATACAGTGTTACTAGCCTGTTTAACAAGTGTAGTGCCACAAAGAGTGAGATCAGTAACGCTACCATAAATAAGTATTGATTTTTGTAGGTGGTGATGTTGCACACATCCCAGCTTTGGCAGTTCAGGATCATTTGCAATGCTGTGGGTCAGATCGGAGTCCTAGTGAGCAAGTATGGTGTGGGAAGACCTGTTATATATACATATATGTAAATATAAATGTAAATGTAAATATATAAATTAATGTAAGCAAAACAAACCAATGTAAAAAATACAGATAAAAGTACATGATTTTATGCAAGTCTTCCCAAACTAATCAAATGCACTTGCAAGTAAGAATTTCTTTAATTTTGACTTAAAAGATGGGATACCTCTAGAAGGTTATTCGATCTATAGGTTGCACAGTAACTGAAAATTCACCCTGTTTGGTTCTAACTGTGCATATGACCAGCTCGCCAGTTCCTGACGATCTAAGAGGTCTGGCAGGTCTATATTGTACCAACACGTCTGCAGTGTATTTTGGGTCTAAACCATTCAAGGACTTAAACACAAAAGTAGGCGGGCCAGAGAAAATCCTGGAGTCTACTGGAGAGAAAAGCATAAAAATAGTTTCTTCAAGTCACTTTTTGACCTCAGACCCAGGACTTTGGAAATATTGTTGAAATGATAGAATGCTGATTTGGTTAATATGATTGGTTAGATTAGATACTAGATAGAAATGTCCTAACACACATGGGAAAAAGTGCATGAAAGAGTATGTCATCAAGTATTCAAGTATGCCTTTTGAAGGTTATCTCACTTTTAACTGTATCAGTGTGTGAATGCAATTATAATTTATATCAATGTAACTCACCAATGGTGCAGATCTGGATAACAATTTTTTTATACAAGACATCCAAGGCATCAAAATTCCTCTCCATGTATACATTTCTGGGAGATCCAGTGATATTTGCCAGCTGTGAGCTTTTAGCACGGTCCACGCCTACGCAGTAAATGGTAACACCTTTGTCCCTGAGGGCTTTGGAGGGACCTTCAACTTCATCCTGGGACTCACCATCCGTGATCACAACAAGTGATTTTTGAACGCTGGGACGGCCTCCTTTGGGTGGATCGAAGTACTCTGAGAGGTAGTCGAGTGCTTTCCCAATCAGAGTGTTTTTGTCCATTTGCTTCATGTCATAAATAGCCCCCTGAATCTGATTCATATCATAATACTTGTTCAGTTCAAATTCAACCTCTGGGTCTGTGCTGAACTGCACTACACCAACCTGCACACTATCTCTGCCAATTTTAAACTTGGAGACTGTGTTATTGACAAACTTCTTCATCTTCAAGAAGTCCTCACTGCCAATGCTCCATGAGCCATCAACCAAAAACATGACATCTGCCTTCACAACCTTGCATACTATGAAAGGAAAGAAAAGGTAAGATTCAGGACGATTAGTTCAACAACAGGAGCTAATTAAAACTAAGAACAATTCACATCAGTGTGCAAAATATCTGGTGTAACTGGGGGATCCCCCTATCTGGTGCTCCAGTGTTCTGCTGGAGTCTCACACTGACTCAATATGCAATACATAATATTTCATTGATTCAAGCAAAGGCAATCAACTAGGTATACACATCACCAAGGCCTATATCGTTAACAATAAGGCCACTTACAACTACACAACTGTGCAACAAATATGCCCTGCAGCAGAATCCAAACATGTACTTTTCACCTCATGTACAGCAGGTCTATCACAATTCAAAGTCAACAACAGCTAGGAAATTAAAAGTATTCCTTTCCTTAAAAATGAATGGTCTTGAGTGGCCTTGGCTTGGTTTCTCATTGTCATCAAAATGTTTGCCAGTTGAACTTTTTTTAACACAAGCGAACGCTTATTTTGGCCAGTGGCATTGCTCGCAGTTTTGTTGCAATTAACTCCTCTCCTCCTGCTATTGACTTTTCATGCATTGAATCATGAACACTGGACATGATAGGCTTTTAAGAGACATTTTTAGTGACAACTGGGGTGGGGGCCTAGTGGGTAGGATACTTGCCTCTGGACCAAGAGGTCATGGGTTTGAATCCTACCTTCAGCACCACCACTGGG
>JBBPCZ010092976.1:0-11239 GCA_037974445.1 Brycinus macrolepidotus | reverse complement strand
CCGCAAGTAGCACCAATCACTGCCATCGGTTTCCTTGGTTACAAGAATCACATGGCGCTCGATATCTGCAGTGTAAAATGCCTAAACGCCGTTGTAAATTCACTGATGATTTACAGAATAAATACCCGTGCTTTCGTTTACACATTTGTATAATATCGAAGCACCAGCCATGCTAGCCTGTAATCAGCAAACTTTAAAAATGTCGTAAAACGTGAGCAGCGTTCAGTCTCGCGAGAGTGAGCATCACTCACGTTCACGTTCATAATTTGTAAACTGATTCGTTCAGTTCAGCGTTCACAAAAAATAGGAACGTGTTCAATGAACGCCATTCATTGAACGCGTTCATGCACAACACTGCCTACAGGACATTTACACCAGAAGATGCTGGTCCAGAGCAGTTTGGATATTAAAGGACTCGTCCCACCCCAGTAACGGACTTTTTCCAACTTCTGCAATCAGGCAGAAGGTTCCACACTATCAGGACCAAAACAGAGAGACTCAAGAGGAGCTTCTATCCTCAGGCCATTCAAGTCCTAAATCAGAACATGCCCCCACTCCCCTCATAGCATTACCATAGTATTACCATAAGGGACTGAAACAGGACCTCATATCATGTTCTTTGTCATATTTCAGAACATTCACTGTCGTATTTCATATCATATCTGTTTTATTATTACATCACACGCTGCTACACTGTACATGCTACACTACCGTTTACATTACTTTGGTCACTCTGTTTACATTACACTGGTCACTGTTTTACATTACCGTTTACATCACTCTGGTCACTGTGTTGACATTACATTGTTTACATCACTCTGGTCTCTCTGTTTACATTACACTACATTACTCTGGTCACTCTGTTAAATTACTCTGTTTACATTACTCTGGTCATTTTGTTTACATTACTCTGCTTGCATTGCTGTGTTTTACATTGCTGTGCTAATATGGCACAATGCACTTTATCATTCCATTTGCACAATGTACATATTGCTGCTTCACTTATATAAATACATATAAAAACCTAAAACTTTTTTAACTTACATATTTTATCTCTAACTTGTGGTGCTCCTTGTTTAAGTTATTTACTTTTAGATTTGTGTTTTAGAAAATTTCAGATTTGTGTTTTTAAAATTTTAAATTGTACTTACATTTATACTTATATCTACTTCTACTCATTTCTTCTCATTTCTATTTTTATTTGTGTTTCAGAAAAATTCCAGAATTTTTTATTTAAATTTTTTTTATTGTTTATAATGTTTGCACAATCAAAAAGGAGTGGTTCAGGATACACTTCACTGTGTGTTGTACTTGTATGACTAGGGATGTGACAAAAAAAGAATCTTGAATCTCTTGAATCTTGAGCTGTTAAGCACGTTCACCAAACAAAGGCTTCGATAAAGAGTCAAACCTTTTTTATATTTGAATCTCTCTTTTCACAGTAGCCATCACAACTTCCCTCAGTTTTTCATTTATGTAAAATATTTTAATTTTATTTTATTTTTAACTTTTGAATTTGCAATGACCCATAGGAGGCCTGCGAAAAGGGCCTAAGTAACCCCCTATGTGATATTTTAATGAAGCACAGAGAGAAAGTCCATCCCTACTATGATATGATCTTTAATGAGGAGTGAAAAGGACAGTAAACATGATAGTGTGTTTCCTTGGTACAGTACGTCTGTGGACTCTGTATGATTCAAAAAACAGAATGACAGTTCTGGATAACCTTTGAAAAATTACCTCAGACAGATAATCATTGGATTTTTAAAAAATCCTACAGTCACCTAGAAATGATTATGCAGTTAAACATGCAGTTTAAATAAACGTCAAGGTTTCAAATATCAGAGCTATCAAACACAAAGAATTTGCACCATAGACAGCATTGGACCATTTGGACCATGGGCAGACTTACAAAAAAACTTTAAAACCATAAATCTTTTTAAAAAATTAACATTAAACATATGCCATTAAACAAAATTGCATAAAATAAATCAAAACCTTTATGTCAGTTTAACGTTTCAGAGTTGCTCAGTTCTAAACTTACTTGTGTGCATCAAGTGTCTTACTTGTTAACTTCGACAGATCATTGAAAGTATCCTGACTGGCTGCTTTGCTGCCTGGTATTGCAGCTGCAGTGCCTCAAACAGTAAAGCTTTGTAGAGAGTGATCAAAACAGCGCATCAGCACGACTGACCTACCAACCCTGTAGGACCTTTAAACCCAGCGGTGTAAGAAGAAGGCCCACAACATCTTAAAGAACCGCAGTCATCCCAGCCACAAACTGTTCTCGCTGCTCCTAAAAATACTTTATTAGCATCCAGACAAGAACAAGGAGTCTCTCTCTCTCTCTCTCTCTCTCTCTCTCTCTCTCTCTCTCTCTCCCTCTCTCCCCCTCTTTCTTATAGACACTCTGCTGGAATGCACTGGTCCCTTTTAAATTGCAGAGAATTTATCTCACTTGTTTTTATTACCTCACCTTTACAGTTTACTCTTATTTCCACCGTATTTATTTCTACTTAGCTGAGGACGCCTGGAATGAGCACATTTCATTGCTGTAACTCTGCTCTGCTGCAGGTATTGTACATATTACATAAAACTTGAAAAAAACTTGAAAAACTCAACTGGGCATACAGTATTGAGCACAGCTTAATCTGAGTAACGGAAAATGAAAGCCTAAGATGCGTATTTAGTTCCAGAGCTCTTGCAAATTCTTCCATGCTTGTATCTTGGTTTCTGTCACGGCATTGAAAATACACTTAGCAAACCCTGTCTCTCAATCTTCACTCCTTTTATTGAGATTATTATCTGCATCTTGTGGAAACTGTAAATCCGATCAGTGGTGAGATAGGGGCCGACAAACGTCATTTCATTGTAGTAACCTACTACAATCTGTTTTATGGTCAGATTCATATCGTGAAACCATAACCAAACGTATCATAACGTACTACATCATGTATCATCAATTGTCTTTCATTGTTTTGAGAAATGCTTGTTTTTTGGACAGACTGACACACATTTATAAAGTTCCAAAACAGTTGCAGTGGATGTTTGGTTCTTTAAACTATGCACGGCTACTCATAACTGCGACCACAACTGGGCGTTTAGAGAATGAGTAAGCTCTGCCACCTCAGCTCATTTGCTGAGAAATTTTCAGGCCACTTCCTAGAACTTGGTTATTTCCAGTTGCATGTTATGTAAGTAAGAAAAACAAAGTTGGGGCATCTGAAATTGACGTTTTTGCACATCAGTTTAGCAACACTGCAAATCTAGAATAACCAGTGCATGCTCTACCACATGACCTCTTTTATGTTTGTACTTTGTAAGAGCGCTGATCGTATCTGTAACAAAGTCTGATCATAAATGATGTCTATTCAACCTTCAAACCTATTCATAACCCTCTTAACAGTCACAGACTTCCAGCTGGTCCAGACGTCCATTCTTTACTCCTTTTTACAAACTCAGGGTCATTTTGCACTGGTTTATATTTAGCAATTGAATAATAAGGCTAAGGATGTAGATGTCAGTGAAGATAAAGGAAACACTCCAGAGTTTTTCAGTCCAATTTCTACCTGCCACATATGTGGCAAACAGTCACTTTATATAGACAACAATCCCTGTGCTTAGAAAACACTGTTCACTCAGCATACTCCAGTTTTTGTTCATTTTATTAACTTGCTGATGTATTATCATTATCTGTATAGACTCTGTCTATACTGTCTAAGGTTTTACCCAATGTCTTCTACTATTTGTCTCTCATATGCCAAGCTGTTCATACCCTTGTAGTCTTGTACATTGCTGGCACATGTTCAACTTGGTGTTCGTGATGCTTGCCCTGTGGACCAGTTCTACCACCACTGAATCACACCATGTGCACCTGAACCTCCCATTATGCCTGAATATTGTATAGTTTGTCAGTATCTTAACTCCTGCTAGACTCTAGGGTTGGGTAGCTGATGCCTGTGTGGACTCTAAACAGAACATTTTATTGTGCAACATACTGAGTCTCTTACCTGCTCAAATGTACAGCCTTCATGCACTTAACTCTCGTTTTGGACTCAATCTCTTGTCTCACTATTTTTTAGATACTTGGGCAATATTAAGCTCCATAATAATAGGCTACCTTTATCTCTCTTTCATCATTCATTGCTACATGTTCCCCAGTCATTCCTTAGATTATCTTATAACATGAATTGCTGTCCAGTGTCGAGCTGAGAAGGATGGATGCCCTTGTGGAGTCTTAATTCCTTTTAAGGTTTCTTCTTTCTGCTCTGAGAGGGTTATTCCTTGCTGCTGTCTTGCTCACTGTAATCCTGCTTTGTGACAATGTCTGTTGTGAAAAGTAATCTGACTTGACCAAAGGGAAAAACATACAATACAGCTGAAAGAGATCAATTGTCAATTGACTGAAAAAGTGCTACAGTGCTCCTTTAATGGTATGTATACACTGCAATTTTTGGGCTGTCCCAGGTGCAACCAATGTGAAAGAAACGTGGTGGTGTCTTTAGTCGTGGCTCCAAAACTGTGGTCCTACGTCATGCCACGATCTGGCTGTTCTTACGGTCTTATGACCAAAGATAGCCTTGGACAAAATTCTGGCAGCATCAGAAATTTTTATTTCTGATGTTTTATTCATATACATTGACTTGTGTCATGGCCTACGATTCAGTAGGTGTTATCATCATACAGTCTACACACAGTACATCAAACCTGATGCTGTACCCATTAGATCCATGTCACACAGTGTGGCTTGCAATAAACCTATAAGATTGTTGCAATATCACAGTCTGTAGATCCCTTTAGGGTTTAAAGAACAGAGCCATGTCTGTATGAGAGTGTGCTGACCTCACCGTTCTTTTCCCCTGGGCTTTTGTCCACCACCTCCATAGGCTCTGGAAGCTTAAGCATCTGCCCTTTGTAGTTTGGATTAGGAAAGGAACTAGGGAAATGTGCTTCCTCCTCTTCGTCCTCCTTTTCATAGATGCTGAGCTGGGAGTGTTGCAGTAGAGTGCTTTGCTCCAGGTTGGGGCAGTTGTTTTGTTTATCCTGCTCTTCATAGTGCAGAAGAATAACATCATGCACTTCCTCCGACGGTGCCTTCACATTCTACAAGAGTCACCAGCCGTTAGCTTGGGCATCCACACACAAACCCACCTACCCACAAACACACACAACACTGCACACGTATATGCATGCAGCTTTCTGAAGTTTAGTGGTTGCAAAGCCTTCTCTGCAGGCTGCTGACAAAACATGATGTTTTTTTGTTTTATTTTAGCTGACCACAAAAGGAAAGCCTTATGTAGGTCACGTTCTGCTGTCATTAATAAACAGGACATAAAACACCTAACGCTTCCTGCTTACGAAGTCAAATGTGTACACCCCGACTGAAAACTCACACAGACACTATATAACCCCTTAAACTGCACATGCATTATTTAATTATTAATCTCAAGATTTAATTAGTCATTAGCTACTACAAATCTATATAATTCAGCAAGTCTGATTATTATTGAGTAACTACTATAATTTATTCAGTAACTACTATTGATTATTCAGTAATGAGAGGCTGTCATGAATCTAAAACAGTAATATTGATCTGAAACTACTATAAAACTATAAATAATTCCATAACTATTGTAAAGTAGTCAGAAATTACTATAAATAATAAGTACTTTGAGCAATTTAGCAACTATTGTAAATTTAGTCAGCAACTACAATAAAACAATAAATAATGCAACAACTACTGTACATTATTCAGGAACTACTGCAAATTATTCAGCAATTACTGTGAATTAATCAGCAACTACCATAAATTATTCAGCAACTACTGTAAATTATTGAGTAACTACTGTAAATTATTCAGTAACTACAGTGAATTATTCAGTAACGGATATGAATTATTCAGTAACTACTGTAAACTGCCCAGTGACTACTAGAAGTAATTTAGCATTTACTGTAAATTATTCAGTGACTATTATGAGTGGTTCCAACCTGGTGATCTAGATGATAAAAAGCTGTGGAAAGAATCACAGGGCTTGGGATCGCTGGTAAGAGCTTCCTCCTTAACCTGGAATGTGAATCACAAGCGTAAATCAATTTACACCAAAAACTGTATTTGTAATAATTATACAATATTTATGCTCTTGAGATCGTTGAGGCACTTAAAAACAAAAACAAACGAAATATAAAAGGACTTAGGCCTTTGAATATCATGTAGAATACAAGCATGATACTATATAAGCTAGATTTGTGAATACTTAAGCGTTTTTCAACCTAATCTCTGTCTGCTGCACACCCCTATCACATGGTCAGTCACCACAAATCATTTCATCACATTTCCCTGTATTTGGTAAAACTGTGCTCAAAACATACTTATACTAGAAGCCAGTGGGGTTTTCACTCGTTTACCGCACGCTTGCGGTGAAAGAGTTTTTGATAGGTTCAAAAATGCTGAGCATTGCTTTATGTACCAGCTGTTTCCATCCTCACCTTCTGAGAGCAACAGAGAAGAAAACTGACAACAGAAGCACAACTCCACAAACACTTAGGATGATCTTTGACAACCCTGATAAAAAAAAAAGCAGATACCTTCACTTATGAGCTGCACAGACTGATAATATGGTCATATTAGTAATGAGTGCGAGAGAACAGTACCATTGTTAGGTGAAGGAAAAGGCAATGGCTTAATCAAAAAGTTCATTGTGGAATTAGGCCCCACTCCAGCTTTAGTCCGTCCAGCTATATAGACAGTGTAGGATATCCCCGTAGTGAGGTTTCTAAGAAGGACAGTGGTTTGATTTTCTGGCACCTCATAATAAACTGAAGGAAAACAAAAAATACTTTAAAAAGAGTGTTCTTCAAAATGCAAGTAAAATGTGATTATTCTAATAATGCAAAAATTGCAACAATTGCTGTTCTTATTGTTGTCATACAAAATTTACAATGGTTTCTTATAGACCAGTTTTAAGTTACCAACTAAGCACCCTTAACGTAAATTACTCTGCCTCTTGGTGCAAGGCTTAAAATTTGTTAGTTGCAGTGATTTCATGTTGCAGCTTGGATACAAATATTTACAGTCACACATATTCCTATTTTTCAACATTATTAGACTGAAATCTTCCACTGTAATATCTCTGGCAATATGCCTCACTAGTATCAGAGCCTTCTCTTGAGATCCAGATTGCATAGTGCAGAAGGAACCCATGCTGGTCCTGGACTGGAATTGGCCTCCACACCAAGACAGCTGAATCATGAGTCATGTTTACCACTGTGACATTCCGTGGATCTGCAACAGGTGCTGACAAAAAGATTGTAAAATGATTTAGTTATTATATAATCTTTAAAACTTGTAAACATTTGTATTTAGCATTTTTTCACTGCATCAGCAGGTGCATCAATCATTGTCCCACTTATTCTGAACTCACCTCCTTCTGCGGAATAAATGGGACACATGCCTTTGGTGTGCCAGCGTCGATTACGTTTGCGGTGAATAAAATAGTAATAACGTACATATTTATCCATATCTGAAATCACAGTCACATGTTAAAGGACAAGTACAATGATGTACAGCATATGTATATTTCATTTTCCTTCAGTTAATATTCGATTCATGGTTCATTGTTCATTGTCCTTACGTTTCTCAATGTCCTCAATTGTAGCACGCTTCAAGGTGTTTACACTTGTTGGGCGGGTCTCACCATCTGCAAGCTTATACCACTCCAAGCAGGGGTGTTCCTTTTGTGGCAATATTTTTGAAACCGTGTGGCAATCTTCAAGAGACACAAACAGTAGTTATGTAACAGTTCACAAAACTCATTATACTATTATATAATGAGGGTCTATCTGGGTCTGAGATACAACAGCTTTTTTGATACAACAGTGCCTGAAAATGTGCCTTATGTTGATATGTATTATCTTTTTCAGTTTATTAGAGCATTGTATACAATCATGTGTCTCAATCTCAATCTGATGCGATAGCCACAAGCTAATGTATTAGCCCCAGGCTAACACATTAGCCACAAGTTAACATGAATACAAGTACCAAACAATATGGTACTGTATACTTTTTGATGCGAGATGCAGCAGTACAATATGATGTAACACAATAAGATATGGTATGATACACCACGCAACGGCATGCAGCAGTACAATATTATCCGTTATGTTACGTTACATTGCATGACAGTCCGTTGCATTCCATTCCATTCTGTGTCATGTTCTGATACAATATGAAACAATATGTTATGATATTTCATGTTACTTTAGGATGTGATATCACATGACACATTATGGTACTGTATACTTTTTGATGCAATATGCAGCAGTACAATATGAAACAATACAATATGATATGGTACGATACGTCATGCAATGGCATGCAACAATACGATACCTTGCATTGCGTTACATTACGTTATGTTGCGTTCAGTTACGTTGCGTCATGTTATATGATATGATATGATACAAAATGTTACCTAAGGTTGCGATATTTTATGTTATATTAGGATATGATATGACACGACACAGTACAATAGTGTATACTTTTTGATGCAATATGCAGCAGTACAATATGATATGGTACGATACGTCATGCAATGGCATGCAACAATATGATACCTTGCATTACATTGTTACGTTTTGTGTTATGCTATGTTGCATTATGTTGCGTCATGTTACGATACGATATGATACAAAATGTTACATTAGGTTGCAATGTTTTGTGCTACATTAGGATACGATATGACACAACACAGTATGATACTGTATACTTTTTGATGCAATAAAATGCGATACAGTATGATACGATATAGTACAATATGACACCCAACAACATGCAACAATACAATACGATGCGTTATGTTACAATACCTTACATTTCATTATTCATTAAAATGTGATACAACATGATATGACACAAAATGATAAGTAACAAAAGTACAGCTGAGACCTGACATTTATGGTTTTAGATATTGTCACTCTTCCAAAAAGACACTTACGCTTTAAATGTGGGACATGGGGAATGGTTATCTCTTGAGAGGCTGATTTGGATACTGTGTTAATAGCAATGATGGACACCCTAGCTCCAGAGTCAGTCACTGCCAGTTTATATAACGTCCTGTTAGTGGCTTTGTTTTTTGTTTCACAGGGTAGATTTAGAGTCAGGTTGTAGGTGACACCTCCATACGAGGCCTCAGGAGATGGTTCCTGAAAAAAAATCAACTCAGAAGTGTCACATTAAGACATATTCCCTCCTTTACAGTCCACATGTCACTTGGCGAAAAAAGGAATGCAATTAAATGCTGAATTATTTATTTCCAGTAAAATAAAATATATCACGTCAGTACATATATTGGCAAAAGTAAGTGTAATCTGTATGGAATAGATGTAATACATTTTATTTTGGTGGAAAAGATGATTACATTGGAAAGCAATTTAAGCTTCATCCTAATTTTTCGCATTTGATTTGAAACTTACAGCCCATTCAAGTGTAATTATCCTACTTCTCTTTTCGTTTTTTAACTGTTCCTTGGCTTTATTGTCTTCCTTCCAGCGAACGACAGGAGCTTGAATTTCTACAAAGCAGCCAGTGACATTTCTGTTATGAATTGTATATTCAGATTCACCACAGTTTACATTCTGATGTCAAAATGAAATTATTTTTTAAATATTTTAAAAATGCCTTGAATAGTTGTACACAAAATTCAAATTATATACAAGACAGATCAGATTGTCTTGGAAAAGTACAGTTAAAACAAAAGAAATATACAATAAAAACAAAACAAATAAAAGATTGCAAAGTAGCATGGCATGCAAAGCAGTGCACCTGAGCTGTAAGCAATAGACAAACCTGAGACCACACATAAAGCCATTTATAGCATGTGTGCATTGTAATTTAGCGTGCATAGTCTTAGACCCCCAGCTCTAAAAGGATGCACTTAGATGTCTACTTTTGATCATTAATGGTAGTCTCCACAAAAGGAAAGGCCAAGGTGCATATCAACAATACAGTTTGATAAACTGGTTTGAATGTTTTCAACTTTTCAATACTGTACTGGTACTATGACACCCCTACCCTCAACTTTCAAAATTGCTCAAAACTGAAACAGCTTTTGCTCCCTTGACCAAGTTGTTTCATGTTGAAAGAGGTCACACGGACTAGCTTCACACTCACCAACAGGAATATGAACAGTTTGGCTCCAATCACTCCAGAGAACGTATTGCTTGGCTTTGCGCCTAACTTGGACCTGGTACACTGAGTGGTTCCCCAGCTGTAGAGTGTAGGAGTCCCATATAGCTGTGGTGAATGGAAAAATGTTCACGTCAATAACAGTCTCATTGAAAACTCTTTTCTATGGTTTATGAATCATAAAACACATCAATGGTATTTAGTGTTTCTACTACAGTATTGCATGATCTGATCTATTGTTTTCTGAGCAGGCTCTGTCTGATGCGGATGAAAGGTTTGGGTGTTAACTTGGACGAAAGGTTATAGGAGAAAACTTTCATTTGTACAGAAACTTTACATTATAATGATATCCTTCAGGGTTTAAAACGTTTCTTCGCATACACACATTTCATCATGGAAGTGATCACCAACCCTCCTAGAGATCTAATTTCCTGCAGAGTTTAGTTGCAACCTGCATCTACAACCCACCAAAAAAATACTAACTCATCTGATCCAGCCAGTCTAGAGCTTCTGAAGAAGTTCATGAGTTAAAGAACCTGTGCCAGGTTGTGGTTGGAACTAGACACAGCAGGAGGGAAGATCTCCAGGAGTAGGGTTGGTGACCAATGTTCGATGGCATTTCTTCAAAGAACCCTTTTAGGCACTCTTGACTTTAGAAGGAAACAAAAATCTTTGTAAAATCCGGTTTCACTGCGGGGTGGTGAAGCGAATCTCATAACTCTGACACATTATATTTACTGTCACTTTCAAAACATAGCCATGTAACTGTCCAGGACAAGGAAAAAACTTTTAATTTTTTCACTGAGCATTATGTAAAAAGACTTAATTTAGTAATTTTGGACCATTTTAGACCATTTCTAATGGTCTGTTCTTATTATCCAGATTTTTTTCATAAAATAAAGGGCGGCTAGCATTTTCAAATGACGTGAAGAAAAAAAATCACAATTATTTTTTTTGTTCCCAACAGTGACGCAATACTCCACTAAGTATCCATCCATGTGTTTCTTTCGTAAGCCTTCATAAGCCTCACTAGCTTCTTGTCAGGTCTGAGGGTTG
>JBBPCZ010092915.1:0-11240 GCA_037974445.1 Brycinus macrolepidotus | reverse complement strand
ACACACACACACACACATATATATACACATACACATATATACAAACACACATATAGATACACACATTCACACACACATACACACACTAACACACACTCACTTCGGGGGTCAATAATGACATCGAACTGGGTAAAATGAGGTATTCTTGTAGAATTAAGATAACTAAGCTTTCAAGAATAGAACAGGGTAACTTTAGTGTGCTAATTATTCAAAATACACACTCATACGTACACATTTCAGGAGGAGCATAATTACAAATACAGAGCCCATAAATTGTGTAAAATGAGGAATTCTTGTAGAATTGACATAACTAAGCTTTAAAGAACAGAACAGGGTGACTTTAGTGTACTAAATGATTCAAAATTCCTTAATTAATTAATCAGGGCTAGTCTGCTGTCCGTCTGGTCTGGTTCTGCTAGCCCGGCTAGCTGGCTGCGGTTCAGTGGAGTTTAATCCTCTAGTCGTGTTTAAAGTTAACCTGGTTAACTTTAGGGTCCCTTCGTGCTCCCACTCTTTTTATGAGTTTGTTAGGAACATGTGCACAAAGTTAAACCAGAGCTATATTTATAGCCCGTCTATTCTTTGAGAAAAGTTCTCTTTTTCTAATCGACGGACAAGTTTGCTAGCTAGCCCCCAGTTAGTTAGCAGGCTAAGTTAGCTAACTAGCACACTCGTTCATGTCGTTTTAAGAGGTTTAAAGAAAAATCTGAGGCTGGAAATCACTCCTGAGCTTCTGTTTTGCTTTTTTAACAAAGCTGTTCACAGCTGCTCATTTTTGAGGATGAGAGTTTGAAGCCAAAAAGGATGAGTTTCTACCTCCGTTGAGGTCCATCTCTGATGTTTGGGTTGTGATTTGGACTGAGTTTAGTGTTGGGTTAGAAATTAAGAGCAGAACCCAGTTAAAGAGAGTTATACTGGATGTCAGATAGACTCAGTACATGTCAGTACACTGTACAGACCAGGACCTTTTTAGTTTCTCAGCCTTTATTGCCCTTAAGCATGTCATAAACACAGGAAACCTTTCAGAGCATGTATGTCTTTGATATCAAGATAAACAGGATTGCTTTTCTGGACAAAAGTTACTTATTTGATCTGTCTGACCAAAAAAATAGCTGGTTTTGTTTCAGATTCACCAGCTGAGTCTTGTTCATATATCCTAGTTGTACTAGACAATATGTATGTGATATCAAAATGAACAGTATTGCTTTTCTGGGAAAAAGTTACTTATTTGGTCTGTCTGCTAAAAAAAAAAAAAAAAACATCTGATCCAACTGCATCAGCTGATTTTTGTTCATATATCCTGATTGGACTAGACAACATGTGTTGGAAATTAAGATGAACAGGATTGCTTTTCTGGGCAAAAGTTACTTATTTGAAATGTCCTCTGAATAAAACAGCTGATTTTTATTCAGATTCACTAGCTGATTTTTGTTCATATATCCTGATTGTACTAGAGAACATGTATGTGTTTGAAATCAAGATAAACAGTTTTGCTTTTCTGACCAAAAGTTGCGTATTTGCTCTGTCTGCTCAAAAACTAACAAACAAAACACACAAAACAGCTGATAGACAACATGTATTCCTTTGACATACAGATGAAATATTGCTTTTCTGGACAAAAGTTACTAATTTGCTCTCTGGTCAAAAACTAACAGCTGATTTTTGTTCAGATATCCAGATTGGACTAGACATCAAGAACAGGATTACTTTCCTGGACAAAAGTTACTTATTTGATCTGTCCTCTCAATAAAACAGCTGATTCTGATTCAGTTTCACCAGCTGATTTTTGTTCATATGTCCTCACTGTATTAGGCAACTTGTATGTGTTTGATATCAAAATGAACAGTATTGCTTTTCTAGGTGAAAGTGACTTATTTGATCTGTCTGTTAAAAAAAAAAAAAAAAAAAAAAACAGCTGATTTTTATTCAGATCCTCCAGCTGATATTTGATCACATATCCTAATTGGAATAGACAAGAGCTTCATATCAAAAAGAGCCAGCTGAAATGTGCTGGGAGTTACTTAAGGACATCATATTTTTTGATATTTTTTAAACATTTTCTTTAGTTTTATTCAGCCCCCTGAATAAACACATCTTACCCTTATCTTACAAACTAGACTTAGGAGTTGCTGATTAGTGATTGGTGACTTTTTTTTCCAGAATACATTGCTTAAAAAGGTGTTTCTGTTTAATTACAGTTAGTTTATCTGCACATATTATGATTCCTTACTTAGAGGTGGGACAGTACTTCTCTTTTTCAGTACCAATATTGAAATCTTTAGTATTTGATAATGTCTATCCAGTATATCTTATTAAAAAGATTAACTTTAAAGTTTTGGTTTTAATTAAAGCACTTAAAATGAGCCTACCTGCTACTAACAGGAAGAAATGCAAGCTAATAACATATTTTACTGTGTGCATGCGTGTGCTGTTTCTGGCTCTTTTTTTGCCCCACAAATTTCAAATCAGCATTCCCAATAACTATACACCATCTCTGTGTTTGCAAAGATGACTGCATTTACTATAACCGTGATCAAATGGGTTACATTTTGTTTCAATAGGCATTTTTCACGATATCGTCAATCCCTAAAAACTGACCAACTGCATGTTTTATCACAGAGCCTAATTAATCCAGTTTAATTTGATTTATTTCAGTGTGTGAAAAGCCGAATAACTCTTTTGGACTAGTAGTTTTTGATAGGTTGAAACTGCTGGTGAAATTATATTTTTCACATTGCATACCCCTATTTTAAACATAAGTAACAAACATAAACATTTTATTTAGGCCTGTATTCATAGGTGTAGAAGTGCTGATCAAGGATCCCCTTTCCTCTGAGAGTCTTTCTGAACATGAGCCCAGATCTGATCTGTGCGGCTCATCCGATTGTCTCACCTTGGCTTAGTGTTGACTTCTTCTGACCTTTTCTTGGTGTAGCTTTGCCAGCTCTGTACTTTCTGATGGTTGTTTAGTCTCTCCATGACCTGATGGAGAAAACGGAACGGTTCTGGACTGTGATGTTTTCTTCTCTTAAAGCAGAACTCATAAGCCTGGTAAGAGTTGCTTTAGACTTTTAGATTCAGTGTCTCTTGTCACTGTAACAAAGGGCTAAACAAAGATATGCTCCATGTCGTTTTGAAGATGATCTGTGCATGTAAATATTTTAGAAAAGCCTCATTTGCATCAGCAGTGTCCACAAGAGGTGACTTGCGAAAGTGCTGTTGTATTAAAGGGGAATTCCACTGATTTTTCAGAATTTCTACATAATCATTGGGCAATAGTCTAGTCCACTGGGTCGCTGGACTTTTTTCCTCTTCTTAATTGCATCAGTGCATTTGCATAAAAATGTTGCCCGTCCTGCCTGTTCTCTGATGATTGTTATAAGTTGGGCAGGTGTTGTAGAGCCTGGCAGTCCAGGTTCTCTGTCTGTTGAGAACCAGCACAGACACTTGACACTTGGTCTGTTTCATCCCTTAAAGCAAACTCGGATCGATTAGTCAGCATTTTTTTTTTACATGTATGTGAACACGCCAAACGAACTCAGACCCCTTTGAAATGAAATTAACTGAGACCACATTGGGAGGTGGTCTCAGTCCGGTTCGCTTTAAGGGTGTTTTCACATATAGTCCTCTTTAAAGGAACTGAACTCCGTCCTCTAGAAGTGGTCCAAAAAATGGACCAGCAGAAAGTTAACTCAGTTGTTTTTATGTTCACAGTGTGTGTTCATTTGAAAGGTTCTCTTTCTGGTCCACTTCAACTCAGATGGGGCCTCGGTCCTTTTTCTGTTCATACTTTAGTTCCTCGTCCAAGACCTGCAAAAAATGTTGATTAATCGATCTGGGTTCGATTATGAACACAAAGTGCTCCTGGTTAGCTTTGACAATTTTTGCCCTCTAGCCTTGCCGTAGGCAGATCATGTGGTACAGTACCGGGAAACAAGAAGAAACAATGGCCGCAAGTGTTGGACGAGGAGTAGTGTGGTCCAAAGAATAAAGTAAAGTAAAGAGGCCCTTTATAGTCATGCGTGAACACACCACAGCACACAGTGTGAACAGTGTGAAATTCTCTCTCTGCATTTAACCCATTCAACAAGTAAAGCAGTGGGCAGCCACCACACAGAGCCCAGGGAGCAGTGTGTGGGGATGGTACCATGCTCAAGGGTACCTCAGTGGTGCCACTAGCAGTCCTGGGATTCAAACCCACAACCTTCTAATCGCAACTCCCTAAACCACCTGACCACCAGCTGCCCCAAAGCTTCTCGTAGTTGGCAGAATAGCATGGTCTGGGGAGGAGACTACGGTGCTTCTTGAAGGAATGCAAAGGTGTTCCTGCAGTTTGCAGCTCACGTGAAAGATTCCCGAGGACCGCACTGCAATGCCCCGTCCAAGTAAAAAAAATTAAATAAAAGGGGGCCAAAAGTGCTTTCCTACACATGACAAAATGAGTCGTTTTTTGTGTTCAGATGTAATGGTTCTATTTTTTTTCCTCCTGTGTCTATGGGCTATATTTAAGAACCACCACATGAAGACAAGTGTAGCAGCAGACATCTTGTTCAAAGTGAAAACTACCTAGAATCTGAGGCAGTAAAGGTCTGAGAGCTCCAGAGGAACTAAAGTATGAACAGAAAATGGACCGAGGCCCCATCTGAGCTGAAGTGGACCAGAAACAGTCCCCTTTCAAATGAACACAGTTTGGTTCCTTTAAAGAGGACTATATGTGAAAACACCCTGAATCTCATGCAGTGCCATGGACCAGGACCAGCGCTTGAAATAGTGCTGAACTCCTTGAGAGATCCACTGAATAATAATGTGGTCATGACTTTGCTGACTGAAGATCCAGTGCAGGACAGTGCTGAGAGCTTTTAGTTAAATAGGTTTAGTATTGATGATGCAATCCGTCTCACAGGTGGTGACTGTTTTAAAAGGTTCTTGCAGTTTTAATGGACATTTGATTTGTCCAGAGCCAAACAAGTCTTGGTTTCAACTAAGATGAAAATGGAAAAATTAGGGAACGGGAAATGGTGGAGCCTGATTGATATATCATGAGCCTTATTAGACATAGTGATTTTGTTACCGTATTGAAAAATCAGAGCAAAATAATGCATTTATTCTCTTCATAACATCTTATTTACTATTTCTGAATAAATCTAGTTGTCTGAGTGCATCCTGTCAGAGTAAAGTGGTAAGGGAAGCATAGGCCTGTAATGTACTGTGTGATATAGTGTGTGTAATGTACAGTTCTTCAGTTGCGCCCCTTAACCATTGTTGATTGACGATATTGTCTTGGGGAGGGTCTTGATGACAGAGCTACTTTGGAAATTAAAAGGCACACCAGGTCATGTGGAACAAATCTGTACTTGTATTTCTAATCAGAAACCTGTTAGGCTAACATTTGTCCTTTGTGTGGTTCAGTACGTTGTGGTTTAATTTGGTAGTTCTGGCTGTTGGTATAATAAAGTGTGTGTGTATGTGTGTGTGTATGGCCTATAAATTCCTTTATAGCCTATAAATATTGTGCAAGTGGACAAAATACCAAGGCTGATTCAGGACATGCACCACACAATAATGGCGAACAGGAGACAAAGACGATCACTTTGGTGCTTCTTAAGGCCGCAGATGGTGTGGTTTGACATTTAAATAATCCAATTTGATTGACAATCACAATAAGTGAAGATTATTGTTGATTCTTAATACTATTGTTAATCAGCTTATGCCCTCATTTATGCACCCATACTCTGCTTTTTTTTTTCTGAAGTTGTACCCTATTTGTTGTTTCGTTTGCCTGAAGTATGATGTCAGAAAGTTGTTAGTCCTTTAGGGACGATTACTGTTTTAGGCTTATCTTTAAAAAAAGCAATTTTAAAACATATTTTATCATTTAGTTCACATTCTGATTGTAACTAGCCTAAAGTTTGTGCTCATTTAAATGGCTGAAGTCTTTTCTTGGAAGAGCCTCTTTGAGCAGGTCTGACTAGCTGTATGTCTGTGTGCGTGTGTGTGTAAAGTCTACCATAGCTAAGGCATCGAAGATGGAGTTCCGTAATAAACAGGAAACGCTCAAAACTGACACATGGCTCCAGCAACTGGGTGAAAGATCTTTGTCTTCCACCTCCACTTCCTGTCACCACGTAGGAGAGTTTAAATATGGAAAGGTCCTTGAGGACGGTTGGTTCCTGTTGTCACTCAGTGAAAAGCTGTTCATTTGGGGTCAAAGTGCAATCCGATCCAGTGCTGAGTTGAATGCATGAAGCATTTTCTCCAACACACACTGTCATGGATTGACAGTGGTTCTATTTGCTACAACTAGACTGAACTGTTGGAACCACTCCACCTCGTATTTGCTACTCCTTTCTGTAAATTGAGTTAGATGAAGTACGAGAACGTTGTTAAAGATAAACTGCTGTTTACTGCTCAGTCCATGTGTGGAAACGGCCTGTTTTGAAGATACTGTTTTTGTGATACCACAAAGAAAGTTATAAGGAATATTTCAGCTTCAGGATACTTTTTGAAGGAACCACGATCCAGATCAGCCAGCTAGAACAGAAGTAGTGTTTCGCCCCTGGATGCTTTTTGAAGGAACCATAATCCAGATCAGCCAACTAGAACAGAGGTGATTTGCGTATCAGTCTACAGTAACAGAAACATCCTGTTTAAATCTGAAGGATAACGTTTGAAAAACAAGAAAGTAAACATGTACAGGGGACATTCAAAAAGTTACTGTGCTTTTTTAACTCTATTTATTAAGAATTTCAGAAACAAATTACCTCATTTTTCTACTGTCTCCTTCCTTTGCGATGCAATTTTGCTAGCCTCGTACCAACTTTTTAATGCCATCAGCAGAAAATGTTTTTGTTATGCACGTAGCCACTGATGCACCGATGCCTTCACATCATCCTCACATGAAAATCTTCTTCCCATTAAAGCTTCTGTGAGCTCCAAAAAGGTGGAAATCAGGTGGTGCTAAACTCTGACATGCCTCATTACTACTCTTCCAGCCTTCACTGTTTCCAACGAAAATATAAAAGTCCTTTTTGCACGTCCCTCGTATATTTGACTGAATTAATTATGAAATGGTTTTGGTACTTAAACCTTCACAAATGTTATAAGTGGACTTCAAAAAGCATCATAGGCTGAAACACTCCTTATAACTTTCTTTGTGGCATCACAAAAACGGTTACTTTGCAGCTTAGTTTCCACACATGGACTGAGCAGTGAACAGAAGTTTATCTTTAACAACGTTCATGTACTTCATGTATCTCATTTTACAGCAAGATGAAGCAAAACCGAGGTAGATTAGTTATATGAAAAGAAATACATGTAGGTCTTTTAAGTGTTTTAAAGTCAACCTGAAGTGGAAAGACTTTTTATCTTGTTAGTTCATGTCTCTGGTTATATCAAGCCTGATTCATAATATCCCTTAGTCATTTTTGATTCCCTGTAATCTTCCCTGACTTTTTCCCACCAGTAAAACGTCTTTTGAGTTTTGATTATATCGCCATGTACCAGCTGTCGGAGAAAAATATTAACCTCCAGTGTTTCACCTCCCTCTCCCACCACCCCCACCTGTTATCAAGAGAAAACAGAGTGAGTTCAGAGACCCTCCCTGTTACCATATTTCACCCTAAAACTGATTCATGTTGACTTTAAGAATGATTTCAAACTCTTCATGTAAAGAGCTGTGGAGCTGTGGAAGATGTTCATGTTTGAGAAGTTCTGGAAAGAACGTGACACCAGTTTCCACTCTGTGGTAGGACTGAACTTTGCTGACAGGGCAGCTCTGGAACTCTCTGCGTGCTGCAGTGACATGAATGCGGCACCAAGGTATTTACCCAGGAGGGGACAACTTGTGGGTGTGCTGCTGCTCTCTCTCTCTTCTCTTAGAATTGGCACAGACCACTTATTGAGCCGTTTGTGTTTGTGGGTGTTCGTTAGAGCGCTCTTTGTTTTGTCGTTGTCCCAGGAATGTCTTGTGTATCATAAATATTTACAAAACCTACTGTCATGTTGGCTTGTCAGCCTAATGCCTGTGTCCTGAAACGGACAGAGGTGGGCTATTGCTCTTTTTCTGCCTTTCGTTCATCACTGTGTAACACTCTGCTGTGAAGGATGAGGACTGTGCTCCTTTTGATAAATTTTTGCCCATCTGCCAAGACAAACTTGCAGGTTAACTGGCAAGTTTTATCATTTCTTATGTGTCCTGTGGGCATCTCATGTTTATTCAAGCCCATCTGAATCTTCTTCTTTCTTTCCTGGTCAAAGGCTGTGCAGTCATGTGCTAATGTGAGGAGAAAAAGGTATTGCTCCACACTTTGTAAGAGGCGAGAACACACATGTAGAGCTGCATACCACATTAACAGCAGGGCCGTTGAAATCTATTGTCAGGATGACTCAACCTTTGTTGAGCTAAATCTTTGTATGAGGGACCTTCAAAAAGTTTCTGCACTTTCATATTTTTGTTGGAAATTGTGAAGGCTGGAAGAGTAGTAATTGGGCATGTCTGAGAGTTTAGCACATTTAGCACCATCTGATTTCCACCTTTCTGGAGCTCAGAGAAGCTTTAAGAGGAAGATGATTTTCATGTGATGATGTGAAAGCAGCAGTGCATCATTGGCTGTGCGCTCAACCAAAAACATTTAAAAAGTTGGTACGACGCTGGGAAAATTGCATCGCAAAGGAAAGTGACTATAGAAAAGTGATGTCATTTGTGTTTGAAATTCTTAATAAACAGGGTTTAAAAAGTGTGGAAACTTCTTGAATGTCCCTCGTAGTTGTCCTGTTGTCTTATTGTCCCTGAGGTTCTTGAGGTAAGGAAGCGTCCAGCACAGTGAGGTGGTAGGAAGAGACATCCAGAGAAGTTCTCCAAGCGTATAGTATAGTGCGGTGGTTGGAAGAGACATCTGACGGTTGACACTAGGTGTGGGCAGAATGACCATCTATCATTACCACCATAAATAACATCACAGTCTTTTTGTGGGTATGGTCACTGCTTCCACAGCACTAACCTACTCTGTTTTTCTTTGAAAAAAGTGGAAAGTAGTCTCAAGTGGAAAGAAGCTCTGGAGTGGTGAAGCTGTTTATTTTGGACTGTTATCAGGAGACTCCAAGTTTGAATCCCAACAATGTTGGGTGTCCAAGAGAGCATTAGATGTCCTGTTTAACTGGCAGTAAATGAACTTAAAACATTTTTTTAATGTATAAGAATGACACTACTGTTTTGCTTGTTCTTTGTATTTGTTACATTCCGTTCCAAACTGGACATGTATTAAATATTATGCAGTATTTCCCACCCTTAATTGAACCATCAATCAGTTTATATCAAATGCCCAGTGTATTTACTCCTCTTAGGTACCATACAGTACTTTCCATTGGCTAACATACTTTTAGAAATACAAGATGTTCTATCAGGTATAATGTATTTCAGTCATAATATAACAGTTACTTTGGTACATACTTTCAGTGTTTGCTGAGGGTTTTTTTTTAGTTTAGGCTTTTCTAATGTAGACACTTTATCTAAAATTATGAGGCTTTGAGTTGACTATAAAGCACTCTTTTCAACTAAACTCTGAGAGACAGTGCTTGGAGTGTATTAGTGCACAGAAGTAACAGTTCGTTTCACACCAAAGTTTGGACATCACAGTTTAGAATGAGTTCAGAGGAAAAAGCTACAAAAACAACCCAAATACACAAGGCAAATGCTACAGACTCTTGTGTAGGTCATTTTTTTTATGTAGGACTGTCAAAAGAAAGGCAGTAGGCTGCAGAATTGAAAAACGTTTCATAACAGTACAAAAGAAGTGGAACAATGAAAAAGAAAACTTGTGCATTAGGAGGAGTGTTTCAGTTTGTTAAACTTAGCATTTATATTACATTACATATAGCCTAATTGCTTTGGTAATGTTTTTGTCCCTGTGTGCTTTTGGGTCTAGAGGGCATTTAAATAGCAGAAGGGATAAGCAGGTTTCTTATTTAATTATTTTTTGAGGCCTAGCTCCGGTGATTGATAAAGCTAGGTTATCTGGGTGATTGATAAATCTGGGTGATGTTGAATATGCATTAGTATGTTCGTGTTTCCACACAAATTCCCTATAACTGAAACAACATAGGCACACAGTCCTCGTCTGATCCACCACTTGCTCTTCAAAACATTCCCACATTGTTGATTTGGGTTTTCTGGCCTCTGTGTGTCATTTGGACTCGCCATAGTGTGACCGACTCAGTCTGACACCATTCAGCTTGAGCTGATTTACAGCTTAAGGTTTCCAGGTGGAACTTGCACTTGTAGAATTTGGTTCTGGATTACATTCCTTGATTGTAGCGTGTAGGCTACTGTATTCTCCATACAACTGCATGCCCTGAACCGTAATGTCCATGACATAATTTCTGTTTGAAACGGATGCTGTGTGAATAGCTACTACAGTTTATCAGGCATGAAAGTTGCTCCCATTAGTAGGTTTAAGTGCATTTTATACACAAAGGGGGCACTTTGTAAAATATTCAGTGTAAATTAAATTTGAATACTAACTTAATCTTAACAGGGGAATGTTTTATAAGTAAAAATGAATAAATTGAATGCCAGTTGTATTTTATTAGCAAAAGGATCTAAGTAAATTAGGGTCAATATTTTGGTTTAAGATGTTTAATTACAGTGACATTCACTCAGTGTTATGTTTGTAGTTATTTTTGGTTAAGGGTTATTACAGAACTTTAGTTTTGGAGATATTTTTGGCTATGTGTGGGTAAAAATATGGAAGGACATTAACATCAGCCCTGGTTATTTCTGACACTGAGTTAATTATTATGGTTTGTTCAACTCGTGGTCTGGTTTGCTTATGTATCACATGCGGCTCTTCACAGTTACTGGTCAGTTCCTCTGGAATCTGGGTTTTTTACCCAGTCAGAACAGAAAGTCCTCTGTTTAAAACAACACCAAGCCATCAGCTGATTAGTTAAGTTCAGCAGCTGGATTATGACGACAAACTGTCCTAATGGATTTGTCTGGTTATTGCAGATTTATACCGAAATGAATCATTTGAGGTTTGATTGAGTGTTGGTTTATGCCCCAGTAAATGCTGTTTAATGCCCAGCTCCGAGCTAAAAATAGTAGAAAAGTGTGTTTTGGGCTGCCCTGGGTAGCCTTTGAGTCTTATCTACAAATTTACTGGCAGATCCACTGCTGTGTGTGTGTGTGTGTGTGTGTGTGTGTGTGTGTGTGTGTGTGTGTGTGTGTGTGTGTGTGTGTGTGT
>JBBPCZ010092885.1:0-11242 GCA_037974445.1 Brycinus macrolepidotus | reverse complement strand
GGATGTTAAGCAGACCGAAGTTGACACAAGTGCTGTCAGACTTGGCAAAAGTGTTAACCGACCTGGTCAGGCTGGCTTGACTCTGATATCATTGATATATGTGCACACAGACTAATCACAGGTCAAAACAGCTCTAAATTTGGTTGGATTATACAAGACAAAAGAGGGAAAATGAAGAGCCGTTTGGGAGCCGAAAGAGCCGACTCTTCTTGATGAGCCGAGATAAATAATCTGGATCACTAAAAGAGCCAGAACCATTATATCAGTTTAAAAAATCATTCGTTTCGTCCCCCCACTTATCCACCCAGCGATTTGTATTAGGGAAACACACGAGACGCCGTGTGCAGCGCGCGTTCATCCCCATCAGATCTCTTCCCTCTGCCCTATAGGTTTTCCTTTCTTAGATCACATGTTCTGTGTCTCTTTCATCCTGGAGGACATCCTGTCCGACCAAGGACCCCAGTTTGTATGCTTGGTATGGAAGGCGTTCTACACCAAGGTCGGGGTCTCGGTCAGCCTGACCGCTGGACTGTGGGTGGTAGCTCGGCAGATTCCTCCAAGCGTACTGCTATAGCCAGCAACATGACTGAGTAGAGTACGCTCAGAACTCTCTGTGCCACTCCATGCCCGACATACAATAAATGTACTTGGTTACAAAACCATATTAATAAATTAACCAGCCTTAGACAGTGTCGAGTCACTTTAGAAAAGTTCGTACACCAGGCTTTTTTAAGCAAACACAATCAATAAAGAGGAAATTGTTAACTTTTGCTTAATTATATTGGCCCCATGATTCCATTGTTAACTGACTAGGATTTCATTTAATTACATTTCCTATGTACTTTCTGTGCAAGTTTTTTAATTGCATAGGTCACTTCATAAAGACACCTTAAGCACATCAGACTGATAGTAGGCTTGTGTGGTAAAGGTGTGGATAAGAAAAGATATATGTATGTATCTATGTATCTACGTATGTACATAGTGGGTATCTTCAGATGCCTTGTAGCAGCAGAGATTGAATGAACCACAGTAATACTGCACCAGAAAATTGCACATTGCACACAGTTATATTGCACCAGAAATACTGCACATGTTGCACGAGAAACATTGCACATAAATGAACCATTGTGCTTATCAGTCCTTGATGTGTGGACGTGTGTGTTTGCTTGTTTCTTTGTGGTTAAATGAAGGTCCGATGTGTTCATGAACCTGTTCTCACTGATGTGAGTATGAACTTGTAAATAATCAGATAAATGGGAGATACCAAAATAACAGTGAAAACAGCAGGAGAAGGTGCCAGACTCAGAGCTCCGGTGACTGTGATGGCCGGGACAGCGGCACATGAGGCGTAGGCCATCTGGCTGAGACCTCTGAATTCAGCAATTAGTTCCTGACTGAGAAAGTCTTAGGCTGGGATCCACCTCTACACCTCAGGGCCATAACCCTCCCACTCCACCAGATATTGCAGACCACCCTACTGCTGCCCGGAGCCCAGGAGTCACAGAGCACACCAGGGCACCCTAAGCTTCCAAAACCACTGGTAAGGCCAGCTCGACCAAGTCCCCATCCAAAGGTCCCCAGACCACCAGCCTAAGAAGGGAGACATAAAAAACAGGGTGAATGTGCATGTGAGAGGGCAACAGACACGGCTTTATAACTGATATAATAACCAATGAATCCGAGAGTGGAGCTGGGAAATTTGAGGTTGAGATACCAGGTTGATAACCATCCCCCTTCTGCGCTGGTCCAGGTGTGTTTGGAGCCGCTGAACTGCTCAGATAATGGCGGTGTGTGCCCCTTCCCACACCCTCTCTGCTGTTCGAGACCATGTATCCACCTGTGGGATATCGGTGGGATCCCAAAAGCAGAAGGGGGTTGAAGCTCAAGCATGCACTCAAAAGGCATCAGAGCAGGCATGGAGGGACACAGAGAGTTCTGAGTGTACTCTGATCAGACTAGATACTCTGCACGGTTATAGAATCTATCCAACTAGACATTTTTATAAAGTATACTGACACAGCCTACTCTTGTCATGATCACATAGAAAAAGTTTTACATTAGTTTTGGGGAATTCCCACACTGTTTCTTTTGTATGTATTTTCATTCATTTATTTAGCAGAATGTATGTAAAGAATTGACCTTACTTTGTAAGAATGTGTTATTTGTTATTTTTGTGAGGATACTCAAAAATAAATGAATATTTTCTTATTAGCCGCCTTTCAATTTTGGCACCGATGCAAAATTTTGGGCAGACGTTCTTTCTTCTCGGTGTTCCAACAAGAATTAAAACTGTATTGCACATTATTTCAACGTCTTCAAATGATAAAGACGTCGGTCAATAAATGGTCAATACATGTGATATGTGGGATTAGTCTATTTATTTGCTCTTGATCTTTCTCCTCTATCCCCTGGCATTTCATTTTTCTGTTTTTCTGTTATCATTAATACATGTATTTGACCACTAAAAACGATAAGATACGTTTAGTTCTGCGTGGAAATTTCTCTGAAGTACTAAACCAAAAAAAGACTCCTGTTTCCTACACTGAGCTGAAGACATCAAGCCTCTCTCTGCAAAACAGTGACAAGGTAAGTACATGTTCTTCAAATACTAAAGGAGAATGTTTTTTGCACCGGGAGAGTGCTGTGATATTTATTATTATCCCCTCCTTTATATATTCATTTCCACTTTTGATTAGTAACTATGTTTGTTGGTCCTTCATATTTATACTCTGAAGTGCTGATGTACTCACCCCTTTTCTATGGTTCATGTCCATTTAGACCATAAACTTTGGTGTTCAGATACTATGGAGAAATTATTTTCAAATGAAAAATTATTAAATAATTTACATCACATAAATATCCATACATTCACTTTTATACTAACATACATTTTATGAGGATGCAAACAATTCAGGAGAATCACAAGAGGGAAAAAACAGTACACTTCCTGAATTTTTTATGTATTTACTTTAAAATTGTATTTACTTTAAAATAAAACTCAGAAGGTACACTGAAATGCAAATAATTGAAACTGATTGTACTTTCTAATAATGACCACTAATTATAAGATGGAGCATGCACTTTTGATGATTTGGAAGAGTAATATACAGTCTGGAGGGATCAATTCTTTACTGCCCCGGCGTACTGCTGCTGATCCACTGGCTTGTAAATCTTGATATTTGTTGTCAGTTTCTGGCCAGCTATCCTCCACTTCTTGTGCTCTATCCTGAATTATGGAGGCAGCCAAACCCTTGCTTAACTCATTCTTGCCTATTTTGGGGTCATCCAACTCCTTTCTTAATTCACTCTCTTTTTTTTGGTAATGGTCCAGTTTCTTTCTTAGTTCACTCTCTTCTTTTTGGGAATGCTCCAGTTTCTTTCTTAGTTCACTCTCTTCTTTTTGGGAATGCTCCAGTTTCTTTCTTAGTTCACTCTCTTCTTTTTGGGAATGGTCCAGTTTCTTTCTTAATTCACTCTCTTCTTTTTGGGAATGGTCCAGTTTCTTTCTTAGTTCACTCTCTTCTTTTTGGGAATGGTCCAGTTTCTTTCTTAATTCACTCTCTTCTTTTTGGGAATGCTCCAGCTTCTTTCTTAGTTCACTCTCTTCTTTTTGGGAATGCTCCAGCTTCTTTCTTACTTCACTCTCTTCTTTTTGGGAATGCTCCAGCTTCTTTCTTAGTTCACTCTCTTATTTTTGGGAATGCTCCAGCTTCTTTCCTAGTTCACTCTCTTCTTTTTGGGAATGGTCCAGTTTCTTTCTTAGTTCACTCTCTTCTTTTTGGGAATGCTCCAGTCTCTTTCTCAGTTCACTCTCTCTTTTTCTGAATTGATCCAACTCTTCTGTGTGCTGTTTTTTATTATCTTCAATTTCTTTCTTAAGATTTTGATTTACCATATTCATGTCTGCCAGTCCTTTTATATAACATCTTTCCCATTGTTCAAAGTTAATTTTCATGAGGTTTTCATATGAAGACGGGATGAAAAACTTACTATGTTTCTTACATATCATGTTCTCTATTTTGTCAAATAGCTCTTGAACACTTTGATCAGTGTTCACTAGGAAGTGAAACCTTTCTCCACACTTCAGAACATTCGAGTTGTGGACAGCTGTCTGAAAATGAGTTTGTCTAGAGTTGATGAACAGGACTATAGAGTAGTCTAAGGCCTCGCTCCCAAACACTGAAGTGATTGCTTGTAAAAGGTAGTGCTCTTTTCCAGTGTCATGCCCAGCTTCAATCACCAACAGAAAGGCATGAGGTCCAGGGAACACCAGTGATACACAGTGCTTCAGTTCATTTTGAATAGTTTTGAGACCTCTGGAAAAAAAAAAGTATGATGCCAGGTGTCCCATCCAATAAGAAGGACTGTTTACTATGACAACATGTCTTCCTTTAATAGTGTTGTCCTTCATCTCACACATCCCAGGATTAAGTCTTTGTTCTACCTGTGCTACCCTGAGTATGACGTTGCACGCAACATGTTTAGCAAGGTCATCACCTCCTAATAGAATTAATCTGCACTCATGCTTAGGGTCAGTTGAACTTTTGATGACGTAAGGAGACTCCTTACCTGTTAAAGAAATTAAATATTTGTCATCAAATGGCAGAATGTAGTTCTTAAAAATTTGTAGCAACTTATATTTTACTCCATAATTCAGATTAAACTGAATATTTTTGCAAATAGTCTTAGAAGCAAAGTTCTATTAAATGTCCTTGGTAGGACAACTGGCATGCCAATTAATTTCAACCACTTCAACCAATGTTCTGATGCAAAAGCTGTACATTTCTAACAGAGTTAGAAATGTACTTTTTATGTAAAAGCAAAACATTTACTTTAAACATAGGTGCCAGAACCATTATAGCCACTTATCCACCCAGTGATTTGTATGAGGGAACACGCAACAACCCCCCCGGAAAACAGCCGAGAGTGAACCCCCACCAGTGTGTCTGCCCCACATTAAAAGGTGTTATCTAGAATAATGAGAATTAAACTTGGAACTGAAATAAATACAGACATTTGATTTTTTTATTTTTATCTAAAACATCAAGAGCTTATAATTTGTATAAAAGTGTTACAATATGGTTAGAAGTCGTAAAGGACTGACTATGTTATTGTCATGGACCACCACCTTTCTCCAAAACTCGGTGTCAGTGGTATATATATATAGCTGGATGGCATGATGTGCCAGACACCTTTGCTAGCACAGCACCACATAGAAAGAAACCAAGTTCATCATCCAGCTGGAGCCTAATGTCTTGACCACCTCCACATCAACACCCCTCAATGGAGACTGGTTGTAAGAGTGGTCCAGATAGCTCACCACGATCGCTGTGGTCTTGGATGCATTAAGCTGCAGTTGTTTTGATCAGCACCATGCTACAAAGTCTTCCACCAGGCCCCTGTTCTCTCCCTCCTGTCTACCCCTTATACAACCCACACCTGTACAACTTCTGGATGGGGCATATTTCTTTCTAGCGATTTTTTTTTATTTTTATTATCCCCTTTACAGTGTCCCCCCAATAGTACTTGGACATTTATGCCATACTTAAAAATTAATTAAATAAACCGTCAAATCAAGTGACATTTACATATGGCTTAATATGGCATGTTTAAACCAGAAATCTGGACACCCCAGCTACAATCATGCTAATATCCACACATATTATTTTTTAGTGTTTCATTAGCACCTAGCAAGCGGTAGTTGTCACCACTCACACAGAGTTTAAGGCAAAGTTTAATTTAGCATATTATAGGAGAAATTTATATCACAAGTATATTATAGCATATTAAATGGGAAAACACTGATCTTATTAGCATTATCACAGCAAGGGTGTTCAGGTTTCAGTTTCTTTACAGCATGTTACACACAAAAGAATGGCCTAAAACACTAACAACAGACAGTAGTACATAAATACAGTAAAATCAATGTATTTAATAAATATGTTTAAAGTAACATTGATATTATTTTTCAAAAATATGTGTTACGAAACATACACCTGTTCACAATATGAAATTTCCAGGAATGAGCAAATTTCTGTATATTTCAGGGGCCTGTGACTCTCCAGTTGAAGGGCTGTGAACAGGGCTGAGCACAAAAACAGGAGTTATATTCTCTACTTTCATACTTTCTTCTAACCTGTTCTGTGCTCTCTCTTTGTAAAGACTGTCTTTGTCCTCAGTATTTTTCTGTTGCAGTTCTCAGCTGTCTAACTAGTATTGTTTTTAATTTTTTTAACCTTTGCCCTGTTTTTTCCTTTGACCATATTCTCTGGACTACGTTTTGCATTTGGTCTGTTTTTACTTTTTGCTGTCTGAATTTACTGTTTGACATTGGTTTGCTACAGTGTTCTGATTTGGATACCTCTGAAGTTAAAAGCATGAAAATTTGAAAAAACTCACTGTTCTCTGCACGATCACATGCCATGCCATTTTCAGGATCCACATCTGTTATTGTGTTCTCTGCATCCACATCTGCGTGATCTGCAGGAGAAATATACAAAAAGTTAACTTGCACTTAATAAAACATTGTTTCAATTGTATAGTAACAATTCTTGATTAAATAGGAATCACAGTTCAATGAAGAATTTTGCATATAATTAAGATCACAATTCTCACTTTTAATTGTTCAATATATCAGTTTATTAAACAATAATTCACTGAATGCTTACTTACAAAATGTATAATAGTAGCTCAGATATCAATAAAGAGAGCCTTAAAGCCTTACAGCCTAAAGCCTTACAAATCTGTTTAATACTTGATTGTCATGAATAAAGAACACAAAATTATGAACATAAGAGTATGAGAAATTAATACAATTAATAAAATGTAGTGACATGGCTGATTTTATTAAAATTGGGTAAAGAGTATCAAAATGCCATTATGGTAAGGTATATAAGGGTTGTGCTGTTGCCTCAAGGGAAGAAGGTCCTAGGTTCAATCCTTCGTGTCTTTGGACTGAGGGAGGAAACCAATGTACTCAACAGAATCCCATGCAGACACTGGGTTTCTGCTGGGTACGCTGGTTTCCTCCCACATTGTCCCTCCCTAGATGTGAGTGTGTTTGTCTGTGTTTCCCCTGTGATGGACTTGTGACCTGTCCAGGGTATTTTTCAGCCTTTCGCCCTGGGATAAGCTTGAGCACCCCTTACATACTGGCTAGTGAAGCCCTAGATTCCGTTCTTCCTAAAGGCCTACTTGCCATATAAATGTCACAATTTTTGGTTAAATGGTTGTCATGCTATTGCCCAAAAAATGTGTTGCGCCTACTTTTCAGGAGGTGCTAACACAAAGGGTAATCCCCACATAGGGACACAAATCTTATATTTCATATCAGCCATATGGGGGTACAAGCACACCACGTTTCATGTCGACTGGTTAAGTCTAAGTATATGAAATCTTTGACCAAAAATCTGTGGAAAAAAAACAAAAAGAGAAGAAAAATACTTTGACAAACACTATATGACTGCCACTGGGTGGTCTTTACCAGATACATTATACAAGCAGTTTGTCTCAGTTTGTAAAATCATTTTTACGTTATTATCCAAAAACATTCTGGGAGAACTGGATAATCTGAATATATACATCAAACATTACTTACCATCTCTGAGTAGTGGATCTGTGTGAATAAATGAGAATTATGAGAATAATGAGAAAAAGGGGTAGTACTAGGGGTTCTAGAAGTGAACAAAATTTCTTAGAGTATTCTTTTAGGGAACGGTTGAGTACCAGGCGTTTGTGCATTTAAGCAAATTACTTACAAAAGGCCACAATGGACCATTTAGAAATTGTACTGAATTTGTGCTCATGTAAAAAAAATTAATCAATTCCAAGCAATACATAATATATAATATTATACTGTTGACCAAACTGTACTTAAAAAAGCAAACAAAACTGTCAAGGTAACTCCACCACTTCCACCTCATACTGTACTGCACTGCTCCAGTTCCACTTCCATCCTGTCACCAAAAGGGAACAGCCATTCCTCATTGTATTGGAGTGACTAAACTACCACATACACTTTATAACAAAAATGGTGGAATCACCATTTTTCACTCAGCTGTTTTACTTTGTAGGAAATAAACAAATCACAGATATGACACATAACAGTTTTTGTTTAATATCTGAACATTCTGTATTTGTGAAACAGACCTCAACATTCTTAAATTACATTATTTTTTAGATTAAGGAGAAGAAAAAAAATGGAATCATATAATAACATCCACTTTCTGGCCGCCACAAGACAACCAACACAAGTGTAAAAATGCAAATTAGTCTGTGGTTAAAAGAGAGTGTTTGTAGATCTTGAAACAATGTTGAAACAATGGAAGAGATTATAAAAGTCCCGTAAGATCTAAATACGACACACAGTGTGGCAAAAGATGTTGCTCATTCCAGTCAGCTGGAATAAGGTGGACATGGTCCATAGCAAGGCTCCATCCAACAAAGCTGATCTTCCCATCAGTATTCACGAAAACTGAATGGGGAAAGTTTTTTCATTAGTGAAGTCCAAGCCTCAAAGGATTTACACTCGGGAAGGAACAAAGTACTAATTGTTTTCTCTGTTTGATCTGGATAAAAATGTGCTACTAATTAAAATTATGTAATTTAAGTAGTTTGAGGTCTGTACCAGAATTTGATCCAGAATGTTTAGCTATTAAACTTGTTACATTGTTTTGTGTCTCAAATGCGATTTGTTCATTTGCCATGAAGTGAAACAGCTGGGAAAAAAATCATGTAAGTGTGATGATTCTATCGTTTTTGCCAGTGGTCATACAAATCTTCATGCACATATTTATCTTGCCTATAGTTTTATTATAATTTCAATTGCAGGTTTTCCTGATTTTCCTTGTTTCTAGTTTCAGTAGCACTGGATAGGTTCTGGATACAAAGTTGTATAAATGACAAAAAACAAATGTAAAACTTAATATGAAAATATTTAAAATAAATAAAAAAGACTAATTATTTTTATTTTATTTTAATAAAAAAAATTAAAACAAAAATTATTTTGTTTTAGCTCCCTGTTTCATGTCATCAACACTATTACATAAACATTTAACATAAAATTATTGAGATGTTTTAAGAAAATGCGGAACAAAATCCTTCCACAACATTATTATTAATGTAGAATTGTTCTTGAAACCCTGGTGATCTTATTAACTTTAGAGTGGCTCGAATCATATGTGGACAGTAAAAATGATCACAGTTGGAAACATTAAAGTTCACTCACCTAATTCGGTTCCATCAGCTTCAGCTGTTAAAAAAACATTTAAATAAAGATACTTTGTTGTTATAAGAACCAATAATTTCCCACTACACAATAAGCAAATAATAGAACAGTATTGGTGTAAACACTGAACAAAATAAGGAGCCCACTTCAAGTCAATTACTCATGAGATGCAAAAATGAAGAGAAATGAACAGTCAACATCACCCTGCTCATGTGCCTGCTCTAAAAAATCCAAAACGTTTTTATTTTCCATGATATACCATGTACACTAGCTTGTTGGATCACAATAACACAAAACAGGACAGACATCACAAGAGCAGTATATCAAGAAATTTAAAAACATTATGATAGTTTGACTTTCATCATGAAAAGACCAAACCCTGAACAGTCAGTGAGCAAAGGAGCTATTAGTAGTAACTCCAGTCTTTACCAGAAATTACCCACTTCTGATTAGGACTGTAATGTAATACCTACTTTTTAAGAGCACATTTCGACTGTAAAGGGTTCTGTTAGTGAAAAAATGCTGCTGGACAACCTTTGGATTTTGAATGCTATCATTTTGTTCCACCAGCTGGAGTTTTTTGGCACTACGCAACTTTTGTTGCCCCTGTAACAACTGTTTTGCTCAAATTAAAAATGAACACATTTTTCATACAGCAATAAAAAATCTAATTTTCAACATTTGATATATTGTCTTTGTACTATTTTTCAATTACATGTGGGGGGTTTTGTGATTTGCAAAGCAATATTCTCCTCCCAACTATTTTGGAAACAGGATTGTAGGTATTGCATTTACACCCTTTACAGTCAGTTGTAGTGTGTGTGTGTGTGTGTGTGTGTGTGTGTGTGTGTGTGTGTGTAATGTCCTTCAAAAGATACTGCTTTCAAACACAGAAAAAGTAAATTAAATATTGATAAATATTATTCGTTGTAAGTCGAAGTTTTAGGACGTGAATTTCAGATGCTACTGAAAGACAGTGATGTGCTTCAAATTAAAAATGAATTAAAATGTATTATTTTCCATACACAATCCAAACGTTTTGTGTCATTGCTGACATCTAGTTTTGACAAAATTATACAATCCCAAATCAGAAAAAGTTGGGTGGATATGAAAATGCCACAAAAAGTTGGGATGGTAAAGCATTAACTACTTCACTTTAAAGACATTTTGGCCCTGAGGATACCAATGATGAAGATGTTAGGTGTTATTTTGTCCCATTCTTCCTGAAAACATGTCTTAAGGTGTGCAACAGTAAGTGGCATCATTTTTTCAGGTGGGCTAGTACCAGTACCTGAACGCTCTTCTTCCCCAGCTATGATTTTGTAATGTGTGAAGAATGTTATTTTGCTTTGTCTTTTTGAGAAATGCATGGATGTATCTGGAAAAGATGTTATCTTGAAGGCAGCATATGCCACTCCAAAATCACCATATACTTTTCTGCATTGAATGAATGACCTTTTCCAAGGGCACCGACACAACCATACACGATGACAGATCCTGGCTTTTGGATTTACTGTGGATAATAGTCTGGATGGTCCTTTTTGTCTTTGGTCCAGAGCACATCGCATCCATTTTTTTCCAAAAAGATCTGGAATACTGATTAGTCTGACCATAATACAGGTTTCCACTGGGTGTTGGTCCTTCCCAGATGCCCAGAGAAGTCGACTTCACTTCTAGACTCGGTTGACATAAGACTTATGTTTTGTACAGTAAAGTTTTAAGTGGTATTTGTGAATGTAATAACATAGTGCTTGACAAAGATTTGCCAACATGATCCCTTGCCCATGTGGTTCTAACAGCTATTGATGAATGATGGGTTCTGATGCCATCTGAGGGATCGGGGATCGCGGGGATTCAGCTTAGGCTTGCGCCTTTGCCCTTTACGCACTGAAGTTCTCTCAGGGGCGGATCTACCGGGGTGGCATAGGGTGGCAAATGCAAAGAAAGCCTTGCCACCCCTGCTGCCACCCCAGTTGGCAGCAACGAATTAAAAGAAAAATTACGGCCAATTTGACA
>JBBPCZ010092884.1:14644-29370 GCA_037974445.1 Brycinus macrolepidotus | reverse complement strand
GTAGACATAACAAAAGTCCCTTAAATACAAAAACAAAACCATAGCGGCCTCTAGCGGCCGTAACCAGACCTGACAGTTATAAATGCATAAACTATGTTTATGTCCCAGCTTGATGGAGAACGTCCATCGATGAGTCGCACACTCATGCACATCAAGCCGGAATTTATAATAGCTGGAAAATAAATTCATGTACTCGGAATACATGAGGTATCATAGAGTTTTCCTGTTAAAGCAGACGGTTCTTGAAATCTGCATGGTCCTGTTTAGAAGATTCTATTTTAGCATGGTTTTACACAGCTTGCGGTGACATTGTGTATTATTACTGCGTTTTTTCCACATCAAATTAAGTACATTGGGTTTGTGTTTAAAAGAAAATAAAACTGTTTTTTGAACTTTGATCCTGGACATACACTGCTGTTTTTACTGCTGCTGTATTTCAGCAGTACTGGACTCAACAAATTGCTATCAAGAGCTCACATATAAAGTGTCTGTTTGTCTGTCTGTCTATCTATCTCTACAGTGCTGTGCAAAAGTCTTTAGCCGCCCCTTGTTTCTTCATATTTTGTTTTGAATCACCTTGCTGGTGTTTTCTGCTGGTCAAACTGTTTTATCTTTGCCATGTTAAGTAGATTAAATCGATTAAAGGGGGAACAACTGTCTTACTCCGACAGGTTACAAAGTCCTTAAAGATACAAGGTGCCTAGATAAAGGTGTTCCAACCTCTCAGCATTCAACACCACCAGTATACTAATCACCAGCCTGATCATCTGGAATCATCTGCACCTGTTTCTTCACTGGTTCAAGTCTTAAGTTAGATATGCTTTGTTTTGCTTGAATGATTCATATGTAGGTCACTGTGTCTCTTAACAAACATTAAACATAAACATAAACATTCCTCTGCTAAAGTGTTTTAAACACTGTTTCTCCTCACCTTCCATTCTGTTAGCCATGTCTACTTTGCAAATGTTATTGATGATGATTCCGATGCTCCACAGTTTGTGTTGGCTGTTCTCTGGTTCTTCAACAGTCTTCAGTTTCTATCCACAGGACACTCTTGGCTGGATATTTTTGGTTGGAGGGCTATTTTTAGGCCAGCAGAGACACTGAGGTGTTTAAAAACACATACGCACTCTCACACACACACACACAAACGCATGCACACACACACACACAAACACACACACACACACACAGTCCTGTAATGGAGCTGAAATCAGTAAATTCTGATGCTTGTGTGTGTGTGTGTGTAATTGGTCTCTTGATCAAGTCTAGTTGATGGACCCTGTGCAGCAGTGGTGGGTCTCTGGCCTGGCTGCTTTTCCTGTTGTGTCTGTGTGTGTGTGTGCAGCAGGACGGGTGTAATTGGGCTGTGTTTACCCCCATTTCCAGACTAATCAGTTCTGTTTGATTGTCCTGTTTTTCCTCTCTAACACAGGAAGAACTTTAACAAGCCCCAACCCCCCCCCCCCCACACACACACCTTTAACCTCTACCCCCACCCCTGACTCCAACATGTATCAGACTAAAGACGACTAAAGTTCTCTTTGTTTTTCTCACTGTCATCTCTCTCTCTCTTTCTCTCTCTTTCCTCTCTCTCTCTCTCTTTCCCTCTCTTTCCCCCTCTCTCTCTCTCCCTCCGCTTCTCCTTCCCTCCATCACTCAATCCCTCTCTCTTTTTCTCACCCTCTCTCTCCACCCTCTCTCTCTTTCTTTCTTTCCATCTCTTTCTTTCTGTCTCCTTTCCACTCTCTGTTTTTCTCTCTGCCACTCTTTTTCTTACTCCCTCTTTATCTCTCTCCATCCCTTTTTCTTTCTTTCTTTCTCTCTCTCTCTCTCTCTCTCTCTCTCTCTCTCTCTTTCTCTCTCTCCCTCTATCTCTGTCTTTCAACCTTTCCATATTTATTATCATCTTTATTTTTTATGTTTATTTACATGATTATTAGGGTGTCTTTTCTTTCCGGGAAAATCGTTCCGTGCACATGAGGACAGCAAGAACAGTTTTTTATCACATTAAGATCATAATATAGTGTCTGCAGCACTAACGCCTTAGAATTGAGAAAATATTAATCTTAAATAACATTAAACTTTTGTTTACAGCTGAATCATAGTCAGTTAGAATGGATGTACCAATATGTCTGGAGTTTTAGCCAGTTTTGCCAGATTACTGGAATAAACCAGAAGAGTGTTCATGTTCTTTCAGTAGTATTGTTAAAAACTCCACACATCCCTTAAGAATCAGTGAGAACCCATCCCTTAAGAACCCCCTCCCCCAACCTGAAATTAAGATTTCTGAAGTGTCCGAACACAACTAGACAGCATCTTTTTTCTGTCTCTGTGTTTATTGCTTTTATGGGACACAAAATCAGCTAATTAGCATGCAAATCAGGGATGGGTTATCAAATATTCATCTCCAAGAGCTTTCTCAGAGGCTGAGCACCTCATTGAGGACATAGAAGGGTCAGAAAGCGGATTCGGGCTGCAGAAGGTAAGCTGACTGAGCGAAATCTGGGATCAGCTGAAGAAATTTCCATTTTTTCTACTAAACTCAAACGTTTTTTCACCATGGTGAGTCGTTTGAAAACAGATTCTAGAGTTTTCACTTACACTAAGTTTTGGCACACACTGAGATTTTCTACATTTGGATGTTAACTGGTTGTGTGGTGATGCAGAGTCAAATTCTAGACTGTCCTTTAACTTTAATTGCACTCATTAACTGTTTCATCACTTAATAGCATGTTAAATATCTAGCACTTGTCTGGTGATCCACATTATAATGATAATTATAATTACATTAGGTGCATTTTTGTAGGTGATGAATAAAAAAAACATTGCATTTTCTGACAAATAAGGGTCCTCAAATGGTGAATATACTCTAAAGTTATATGTTAGCAAAGAATATTGAGTGTATTTTAGTAACTATTAACTAAGTAAAATGTAAATGAAAATCTCAGTGTGTGCCAAAACTTTTGACTGGTAGGGCTGGTCTGGATCGAAGTGTCTGCCAAATGTATAAATGTAAAAAAATGTATCTGATTATTATTCTTACTGCAATAGAGCATGGCATGAAATAGCACAAGAAGATGCTTTTTCCCATCTGTGTGTGTGTGTGTGTGTGTGTGTGTGTGTGTGTGTGTGTGTGTGTGTGTGTGTGTGAGTGAGTGTGTGAGTGTATGAGTGTGTGTGTAATGAGTGAATGATAGAGCACCTTGATTACAGTGACAAGTGTGGTTCTTCTCCCTCAGCAGAGTCAGTAAAGACCGATCTCAGCCAAGAGCAGTGGGGGGTGAAGATATATGAGCTAAATTAGCCAGGTCACGTACCTGTAAGTGCTGACTCATAGTGAACTTCTAACCTGTTTCTGAAGTTGCATGCCTTCCTTTTTTTCTTCTCCTCTGCATGACCCCACTTTCTCTGTTTAACTGTCCTTGAGGCCTCGTTCCATCCAACAGTTTCAATTCTGTGTTCAACAATTAAACTTTTCATCACTGATACACTTACAGTACTGTGCAAAACTCTTGAGTCAGTCCACATTTCTTCATATTTTGCTTCCAAAGATCCAGACTTTCTTAAATTTTATTGTAGTCTTGAGGAACAGTTCTCCAGGGTTCCTGAAGGACTTTCAAAGACTCTCATTTTCAGCCCAGTCCCTGAACCTGACCAGTTTCAGAGGAATGTTCCTTGTTTGTTGAGCCCCACATTGAATCATTCAAGCATAACAAAGCACATCTAACTCAAGGTCTGAACCAGTGAAGAAACAGGTGCAGATGATTCCAGATGATCAGGCTGGTTATTAGTATACTGGTGGTGCTGAATTCTGAATGGCTGAAACACCTTTATCTAGTCACGTTGTATCTTTAATATGCCAAAAACAAGACAGATTGACAGGCAAGTTTGAAGACTGTGCAAAGTTCCTCCCACCCCCCGGCTTTAGTCAGATTCAGTTCAAGACATAAGCCAGGACTCAACAAGTCACTACATCTTTTGGAACAGCCTCTCACAAAAAAGAGTGGAGCTTTTTGGATTAAGTGTGTTTCAGAACATTGTCAGTATGTGGCTGTTTTAATGTCAGTGAAATGACATTGTGCTTTTGACCAACAATACCATGTCTAAAGTCAGTGGCATTTTATTAAATAAAAGTTATGTGTACTAACATTTTTTTGTTGTTCTATTTTATTTCATTTATGTACATTTTATCATAGAGTACAACTGGTCCTTTCACATAATCATATTGTTTAATCAAACACCAAAAAAGAGTAAAGAATAAACTGTGTAGTTAAAAAATCGTTTGAGTTCATTATCAGAATTATGTATCGATAATGGGCTGTTTAACCACATGGGTATTTAAACACACCAGGTTGAAGATGTTCGTCAGTGCATTTTGCAAAAAATATTTTAAAACAGAGGCTTTACACTTTGCGTTAGATTGTCAAAATAGAGCCCTTGGGCTTACTACATTACATCAGTGATGGTGGGGGGGGGACTTGTCTAGAACGCTGGATATGTGTCAGGCGTCTTTGTTGGGTGTCTCTCTGATTCTTCTTTGAAGAATTTACACAGTGGTCCAGAGCTGATTTACGTTTAATCTGAAGCCTTTGTCTGTGTTCTCCAAAAAACATCAGCAGGAGGACAATCAGGCCTGAGATCATGTAACATCAACTAAAGATGGATGGATAGATGGATGGATGGATAGACAGACAGTCAGCCGGATGGACAAGCAGGCAGATAGATAGATAGATAGATAGATAGATAGATAGATAGATAGATTTTCAGTACATTAAACACTATAAACAAACAGAACCTCAGAAAATCTGCACCTTCCTATTGGGTCTCAGATTCTCTCTGTGTTTTTTCCTCATTCTCTTATTGTTTTTTTTTCCCGCCGCTGTCTCCCTCGGAGACGCTCATTAAAGGAACGCACCTGCTTGTTGGAAAGCTGCTTTCGGAAAGCGGCGTTTTCCCCAGTGTTCAGTAAAACTTCGACCTCACAACAGTGGCGAGAACAGCAAACATTTGTAGAGGATGGTTCATGTAATTGCTGATAACGTTTTTTCTTTAGGGAACTAAAATTCAAGTGAAAATGTGTTTTGAGTGAAAAATCCTTCAAGATTGCCTGCTTAGAGCAAAGGCTGCAGTAACACATATAAGGAGAAATATTTTGATGATGGGTAGAAAGAATTTTTTTTCCTTGCGGGGGTGTTTGAGGTTTTTGTCTTATATTCTAGCATGAATACAAAAGATGTTTTGTTAAGAAATCAATGAAAAATCGGTCATAAAAAACAGAACTTACTATTAACTGGCAACTGTGTTGAGGAGGCAACTAATTTGAATCTTACCTCCCTGTCTCCCTCTCCCCCCCTCTCTCTCTCTCTCTCTCTCTCTCTTTCTCCAATAGATAGTCATCAGCATGACTACACAAGCCATCTGGATCTCACAGGATCACATACACCTAAAATTGGTAAGAACTTCACCTGTAATTTTTTAAGAACATTTCCCATATGAGGAATTGGTCTCAGTGCATTTGATCTGTACACATAACACAGACAACAGAGTGTGTATGAAATCAGCATTGGCATCAACAGACATGTTAGGCTCTCTTTAAGGTTTTGTTTATATGTAACTAGAAGACAACATTTTGACTATTTGAACTCATCTCCTATATAAATTCTCTGTTGCGTACCTCTGTACTTGGCCAGCTTTCTTTGTATATGTTACCATTCTGTCTCATTTTAAAGAAACAAGGAGTAAATTTTCACAGTTGGCCGGTGTTGCAAGGTGAATGAAATGCATTTTTAATGAACATTACAGAAATTTTGTAGTGAAGCAAAATTTTTCAAAACGTCACAACCAAAATATATTGATATAAAATTTGTGTTGATAAATAAAATAAAACGGTTAGATTTCAATAATCTGTTGTGTTAAAATCCTAACTTTGGAGTACATCCTCACAATGAAATAAACATTTTAATTCTAACACCATCCAGTGACTGGATTTTTGATTTTTAAGTAGATGACATCTCATTTGCATATCTAGGGAGCCTATACCCACACTCATAAGGTGAAAGGCAGAGATTCACCTGTAGCGTTTCACTTTCATTAATGTGTGAAAACCTTCAGCCACCCAGAGAGAATCACTAACCATCTCAGAAACCAGCAGAATCCTGACTTGTACGTAAAGTTCTAAGTGGATTCGTGCTGGTTGTAGATTTTCTTTCTTTTTCTAATCTGAAGTCAGACTTGAAAGCCTCCTTTTCCAGAATACTTTCGAATTTAGGTTTCAGATTGAGTCTGACTAATGGTGATGAATATCTGGAAAAATACAAACAAAATCATGGTATCTTCATCTTTTTAAGCACAAGTAGGTCTATCTGAGGTTACTGAACATCTTGGTTTGAGGTGGGTATGTGTTGATTCAGGCTAAAACCTACTAGTACTACAATACCCTCTTAGCTACAGTACGACATGAAAGATGTAAGCTTATGACATCATACATGTCTCTACCAGTCTATATTTGAAGTTTCAAGTTTATTGTCATATACAGATAACAATGGAACATCTTTACCAGTAATGAAATTCTTGGACTCAGAGCCTTCTCAAGTTTAAAAAAAACCCTTAACAAAATATAAAAGAAGTAAAATAGTAAGATACTCCTGTAGTAAAATAAATAGTAAAATAGAAAAATAAGGTGCATAGAAGACAGCAAGACAGTGTTCGCAAATATTTGTGTAAGTCCGATTTTTTCAACAAACTGTAGCTTTAGGATTGAAGTAAGTCCAGACAGTCCTGCACATTCAAGGTTGACATCCAGCCCGTCCTGGGATGAAGTGGGTTTTGGGTGGTCACCACATGGAAAATGGTCGCAGAAAATTAGCATTGAGGATGCTCAAACAATTAGAACTTATGGAGGGCAGAAAAAAGGGAAACAGAAACAGCATGCTAATGGAATCTCCGCAGGACTTGAACTCCTGAAAAAGCTTCAATTACTTTCATTGTGCCGTTTCAACCGTGACCTCTGAATGTGGGTTTTTGGAAAAGCCTTTTGCAGTCCAGGCCATTATGCATTAGTCACACACACACACACACACACACACACATGCACACTCACACACAGACACAATGGTATAATTATATTTGTGAGGACATTCTATTAATCTGACCCTGACCTTAAAATCTGTAATCAAAATTTGTTTCTGCTCTTTTAGTTTTTCCTAAAAAGGTTGAATTTGTGGTGAAAAATGGCACATTTACTTCATCAAAATGTCCCCACTTTTACAAATTTTCCAGTATGCCCATCATTATGAGGACATTTGGTCCTCACAAAGAGATAAAAGTAAAAACACACACACATCTCTGGCTAGGTTAGGTTGTGTATGTGGTAAGTCAGCAGAATTTTCATGAAAGTTCCTCCATGAAAAGCCAGTCTTACACACACACACGCACACACACACACACATTGCAATAATTACAATTGAGAGGACATTGCACTGACTTGTGTAAAACAATATGTAGGTAATTCTACACGTGCACCTAAATCTTAAACTGACCTTTAACCTTAACCTTTCTACTTTTTTAGTTGAATTTGTGAACAAAATATCCCCGCTTCTTCAGATTTTCCAGTATTCCTATAATAGAAAAACAAAAACTTCTGATGGATTTTAATGTTCTCTGCTGTGTTTTGGAAAACAGAAAAGCTAAAGTGAGATTCGGAACCATGTAAAGTAATTTAAATAAAATAAAAGAATAATAATATGAAAAAAGAAACTAAACTAAATTATATAAAAAGTCATTTTTCCTGACACTGTCTTCTCTCACTTGGGTTTGTTAGGCCACAGAATAGAGTACTATGGTAAGTAGCTACACAGTGACACGTTCCTTCTGTACTGTGTGTGCATCTCTCTCTCTCTCTTCTCCCTCTCTATCTCCCTCTTTCTGTCTCTCTCTGTATCTGTCTATCTCTCTGTCCTCCTCTCTCTCTCTCTTTACATACACACACACACACACACACACACACGCACACATATATATGTATATCACTATCACTTTCTTTCCCGCACTTTTTCTCTCTTCTTCTTCTTCTCTTTCTCTTTCTAGCTTCCTTCTCTCCCTCTCCCTCTCTTTATTCCTTTCTCTCCCTCTCTCTGTTTTGCCTTCTCTCTTTCTTTATTCTCTCTCCTTCCCTTCCTCTCTCCTACTCTATCTCTTCCTCTAGCTATCTCACTAGCTTTCTCTAGCTCTCTCTAGCTTTCTCACTCTCTCTATACCTCTATCTCTCTTTCACTCCCTCTAACTTTCTATTGCTTTTTTTTCTCTCATTTTCTCATTTTCTTTATTCTCCCTTCTTCCCTCCCTTTCTCTCTCTCTCTCTCTCTCTCCCTCTCTCTCTGAGTGCTTTGCTCTGTACCATATTGTGGTGTGGTGTGGTGTGTGTGGGTGTGAGTGTGTGTGTGTGTGTGTGTGTGTCTGTGTGTGTGTGTGTGTGCTTTGTGGTGCACTTGTCACCCAGTTCAGTTCTATATATATCGCTGCCACCAGAGCGCTGGCCCCAACAGATCACAGATTTGGCACCTACACACACACACACACACACGCACATGCACACACAAACACACACACACACACACTGACATTAGCCTGAGACAGAAACATGGTCAACCATGTCCTGAGTCTCTTTCCACCTTTTCTCCCAGAATCCCAAAAGAGGATTATAACTGACACCTCTCTCTCTCTCTCTCTCTCTCTCTCTCTCTCTCTCTCTCTTTCTCCGCCAGAAAAACCAAGGATGAACAACATCCTGACCTCGCAGACGGAACCTTACGACCTGTCTTTCTCACGCTCCTTCCAGAACCTCACTCACCTCCCGCCTTCCTATGAAATGGCCGTTAAAGCTGACCTAAGTAAATACTCTTCTCTCACCAGCTTAAGTAGGTGCTTCTGCATTCCATTCGTCCTCCCTGTGCTTGCCATCCATCCCCACCTGGTCCAGCACGATATGGCAAACCCCCTCATTTTATTATTTATTTATTTATTTACTTTGACGTTTATCTTTACTTATAATGACCTTTTTTACTCAGAAATTATGAACCTTTTAGTATTGTATCATACTTTCAGTGCTTTACCTTTTACATGATCAGCTACATTCAACACAACACATCAAAACAGAGCAAAATACAAAACAGACACCAAAGAGTCTTAAATAACTCAATAAATCACCAAATGACAAAATAACATCTAATTAATTAATATCTTATACTACGTTACCTTCAGCTACATCCAATATTAGCTTAATTAACCACCAAAAAAGGTTTAATGCAGGACGACTTCTTCTTTTTAAAAAAATAATAATTTACTGGAGAGAGCAGTGTTCAAGGCTGTGTCAGACTGAAAGAGCTGTGAGAGTGGCGTCCTCTGCTACAGTGCTGTGCAAAAGTCTTTAGCCAACCCTCATTTCTTTATATTTTGTTTTGAATCACCTCGTTGATACTATTTTATGGCTGTCAAACTGTCTTATCTTTAGCATTTTGAGTAAATTAAATGAAAGAAATGGGAATAACTGTTTTACTGAGACAGGCTGCATAGTATATAAAGATACAAAGTGCCTAGATAAAGGTGTTCCAACCACTCAGCATTCAGCACCACCAGTATACTGATCCCTGCCTGATCATCTGGAATCTTCCACACCTGTTTCTTCACTGGTTCAGGCCTTAAGTTAGATAGCTTTAGTATGCTTGAATGATTCACTGTGTGGCTTAACAAACAAAAACATTCCTCTAAAACTGGTCAGGTTCAGGACTGGACTGATAATGAGAGTCTTTGAAAGTCCTTCAGGAAACCTGAAGACCACATTAAAATACATGAAAGTCTGGATCATTGAAAGCAAAATATGAATAAATGAGGGAGGACTTTTACACATGGAGCACAGACCCCGCCCACCCTCTCTCTCTCTCTCTTCATGCATTGCAATGCTAGTGGGACTGGTTTGTTTGTGAAGGCATGTGGTGTCCATCTGTGCCTTATGTGAATACACTGCTTTACCCTTTGTCCTCCCACTCACCCCGAATGTCCTGAGACACAATACTGTATTCACACCAGTGAGTGTCTGTGTTCTGGAGAGATGAAGATTCAGGTCACGTCTCCACCCAGGATAATGAAACAAAAACTCTACAACTGCAAAGCCGTCCTCACTAATGCTGTGTGTATTTAAAGAGCATGCAGTGTGAGCGCGCCTCATTTAGACCCATTTCTCATACCGCTGCAGCTAATGGCACTTTAATACATCGCCATCTGTGGCCCCACTCCACGTGCAACACTGATGTGGTTTTAACAGTTACATGATAATCACTGTGTTCATACAAAGAGGTGGCGTTGCTAAGGTTGGAGCTGCTGGTTTGCTGATGGATGATACCTGAGATGTTAAATATCCTTTAAAACGTAAACGTTTACATTTACAACATTTGACAGAGCCTGTGAGCATTTTAAGTCATCAAATACAGAGGCTGTTTGTGTCTTATGTGTCTCAGTTTGAGGCCTGCTAAGGTACAGTGTGTCCAAAAGGATCTGCCAATGATTCTTCTGAATTGAGGGGCATTAATGGGTGGAGATTATCCCACCTTTGCTTCAGTAACAGCCTCTACTCTTCCGCCAAGGCACTAGTTGTTGGAACATTGCTGTGAGGATTTAACTGCATTGAGCCTCGAGGGCATTGCTTTGCTAGTGACACCACTGAGGTGCCCTTGAGCAAAGTCTTGTCCCCAAACACTACTCCCCGGGCGCCCCTCATTGGTGGCAGCCCACTTCTTCACTTGGTGAATGGGTTAAATGCAGATAAAGAATTTCACATTGTTCACACTGTGTGCTGTGCTGTGGTGCGTTCACCCGTGACTATAAGTGGCCACTTTCCTTTACTTTACTTTATTAATGAAGTCAGGTTCTGATGCTGGACCTCCCAGAGGTGCTGGATGGAGCTCCATCACTCAAGAAAACACAATTGTACTTTTCCACGGCCCAGCAATGGGGGGCTTTATACCCCCATTATTGCCCCTGATTTCAGAAGAAGCACTGGAGGATCCTTTTGGACACACTGTGAACTTTAGCAGGACTCAAATTGAGATGCATAAAACAGAAACAGCCTTTGTGTTTAATGACTTAGAACGCTGCCTATGAAGATGTTAAACTAGATACTGATTGACACACAGTTTATCTCCTCATACATGGGGGTGTAAACCTGCACTGAAGTGGGTGGTGAACCGCAGCAGCAGGAAAGACTCAGTGGAGCAAGTGAAAGTGAGTGGGATATGAACAGTTACTGCAATTAAATAATGATTCAACAGGAGAAAACGGATCTTTCTAAAAAAAAAAAACACAGAGCACTGAAAGAAAGAAAGAAGAAAGAAAGATAAAAAGAAAGAAAGATAAAAGAATAAGGAGAGAAAAACTGAAATAAAAAAGAGATAAATACTGAAAGAAAGAAAGAAAGAAAGAAGAGAAAAAAGAAATATAGAAAAAACAAGAGACAAGAAATATAGAAAGAACAAAAGAAACAGAGAAAAAATAAGGAAAGAAAGAGAAAAAGTAAGAAAGAAAGAAAGAGAAAAAGATATAAATACTGAAAGAAAGAAAGGAAGAAGAGAAAAAATATAGAAAGAACAAAAGAAAGAAATATGGAAGGAAAGAAAGAAAGAAAGAAAGAAAGATGACACTTATTGGCCATGTCCATTCTATTTAGGATGTTAGTAGCCTAGTGGGTAAAACACTTGCCTGTGAACCCAATGACCACAAAGTTGCAGGTTCAAACCCCCCCACTTTCTACCATTGTGTCCTTAAGCAAGACACATATCTCTCAGTTGCTCCAGGGGGACTGTCCACATATCTCTCAGTTGCTCCAGGGGGACTGTCCTTGTAACTAATGATTGTAAGCTGCTCTGAATAAGGGCATCTGCCAAATGCCCCTTTACCTCTTTAATAGTGTTCTAGATAGTGCTCCTGATTCTCTAATCTAGGGAAGAGTGATCAGAAACCATGCCTATCCTCTGTAGTAGTGTTCTAGATAGTGCTCCTGATTCTCTAATCTAGGGAACAGTGATCGGCGACCATGCCTATTCTCTGTAGTAGTGTTCTAGATCATGCTCCTAGTTCTCTAATGTAGGGAACAGTGATTGTGGATGATGTCTGTTCTCTGTAGTAGTGTTCTAGGTAGTGCTTTGTGGTTTCTGTGTGAAGGACATGGTGCCTACTGCTGGCTGTTTGTTCCTGGTTCATGCTGTGAATGCTGGAGTGTCCAGGTCTCACTGTGGCCTGAGGGGATCTTCTCCTGACCTTTACTGTCTGAAGGTCACCAGCAGCAGCTGGCCGGTTCTCTGTGGAACTGGAAGTGTGAGCCAAAGCAGTCATTAAAACACACCACGCAGTCTTTAGGACTGAGGTGCAGGGACATTTTCACACTGCTCAAAGGATTAACCTTCACGCAGGGGATCTGAGCGCAGTGATCAGTAATACTAACCTCCCACCACACACATACACAGACACACAGTTACGTATCACTGTGCACTGTTGTGTTTTGATGCTTCGTACTTGTGTGTAAATGCTGTTACGCCCAAACATAACCTTAACATCAGCAAACAAAAGATAATCTTTGTCCTCCACTACTTTAACAAAAAAGAAAGAAAAAAGAAAAAAAACAGAAGAAAGACAGAAAAAAGAGAGAGAAGTTGATATGTAGAAAGAAAGAAAGAAAGGAACGAAGAAGAGATAAAAGACAAAAAAACAAAGAAAGAAAGAAAGAAAGAGGGCCATTATGGACCATGTTTGTTCTCTTTAATAATGTTCTAGATAGTGCTCCTGATTCTGTAATGTAGGGAAAAGTGATTAGGGACCATATCTGTTCTCTAGAATAATGTTCTAGATAACGCTCCTGATTTGCAAATACAGGGAATAGCGATTAAATGATCATTACTTTTTATTTCATCATGGGAGGGACCTTATTTAGGTGGGAACTAACCAAGTGTGAAATTTTTGAACCAATCCAGCGAGGTGATGGTACACTTATTCATCAGCAGCACCTCATTAAGTTTAGGAGACCACCTAAATGTAGGGCTACCGGAGGCTTTTGGTGTTCTCTACAGTTGCTATGATGCATCTGAGGTAGATGTGATATGGAAAGAATTGGTGGCTGTTCAGGAAGCAACAAATTATTGGATTTGCGTCTGAACTAAATGCTCAAACTCTGAACGTCAAGAGAGCACAGTCCTTGGGGGATGACTTTGGAAGAGTCATACACTTATTAATGCACAATTTTGCTGCAATCCAGCCCCAAATTTTAACTAGCAGTCGCTACACGTGCATTCTTGTTAAACGTCAGACCTTGCAAGACTCCTGTTCCAGCTTTCCTGCTTGAGAGGATCTATTTGCTTGCTCCATGAGTGTATCCTTCCATAGGAACATATGCATGGCCCTCAAGCTTTTCAGAGAATGAGAAATATCTCATATACATTTACACACTTGGCAGTTTTAGTCATGTTACAGAATTGTAGGGTTAGAAATCTTGCCCAGTGACTTGTATTAGTATAGTGTGCTCCAGTCTGTTGTGTGAAGGGCAGTGGTGTTATCCCCTACACCAACCAACAAACCTGAGGGGAAATTCAATTTGAATACCCCATGCTACACCAATATCCCTTGGGCAAGACTCCCACCATTGCATGTGTAACATGTGTAACGTGACTGAACTGAAGGAGAGTGTAAAAACTCGTGATTAAAACTGGTTCAGGAGTGATGGAGGACAAAGTTGAAGGACAAAGCTCTGGATTAAATATGTCAAAGGTGAGCTGGTGGAGAAATTAAAACTCTGGATCAAAACTCATCGTTTAGGAACGATGAATAAAAATGTTAAAGCTTTGGATTAAAACTGGTTCAGAAGAGCTGGAAGAGACAGAAATCTTAATTAAAACTGGTTCAGTAGAGCTTAAAGAGAAGATTAAAGCTCTTGGTTAAAACTGGCTTTAAAAAGTGATAGAGAAGATTAAAGTTTTGGATTAAAACTGGTAAAGGAGAGCTGGAGGAGACTATTAGAGACCTGGATTAAACCTGGCTCAGGAATCATGAAGGAGAATATTAAAGCTCTGGATTGAAACTGGCTCAGGAGAGCTGGAAGAGCCAGTTAGAGCTCTAGATTAAACCTGGCTCAGGGGTGATGAAGGAGAAGGTTAGAGCTCTGGAGTGAAACTGGCTCAAGACAGCTGGAAGAGCCAGTCAGAGCTCTGGATTAAACCTGGCTCAGGGGTGATTTAGGAGAAGGTTAAAGCTCTGGAATGAAGCTGACTCATGAGTGATGGAGGAGAAAGTTAAAACTCTGGATTGAAACTTGTTCAGGAGAGCTGGAGCGGAAGATTAAAGCTCTGGACTAAAACTACCTTTAAAAAGTGATTGGGAAGGTTAAAGCTCTGGGTTAAAACTGGTTCAAGAGTGATGGAGGAGACAGTTAGAGCTCTGGAGTGAAACTGGCTCAAGACAGCTGGAAGAGCCAGTCAGAGCTCTGGATTAAACCTGGCTCAGGGGTGATTTAGGAGAAGGTTAAAGCTCTGGAATGAAGCTGACTCATGAGTGATGGAGGAGAAAGTTAAAACTCTGGATTGAAACTTGTTCAGGAGAGCTGGAGTGGACGATTAAAGCTCTGGACTAAAACTACCTTTAAAAAGTGATTGGGAAGGTTAAAGCTCTGGGTTAAAACTGGTTCAAGA
>JBBPCZ010092884.1:0-14544 GCA_037974445.1 Brycinus macrolepidotus | reverse complement strand
AATGAAGCTGACTCATGAGTGATGGAGGAGAAAGTTAAAACTCTGGATTGAAACTTGTTCAGGAGAGCTGGAGTGGAAGATTAAAGCTCTGGACTAAAACTACCTTTAAAAAGTGATTGGGAAGGTTAAAACTCTGGGTTAAAACTGGTTCAAGAGTGATGGAGGAGACAGTTAAAGCTCTGGACTGAAACTGGCTCAAGAGTGATGAGGCAAATGGGTAAAACCTGGATTAAAACTTCAGGAGTGCTGGTGGAGAAAGTTAAAGCTCTGGACTTAAACTGGCTCAGGAGAGCTGGAAGGGACAGTTAAAGATCTAGATTAAATCTAACTCATAGGCAAATGGGAAAAACAAGAAAAAAATGTGTAGGACCCAGGCTATGAACCACTGTCACACGTTTCATTACACTATACTGAAGATCAGGCTGCATGAAGATGAGCCTACATAAACCTACATTAACATTTATAAAGGCTTATTCCATCAAGCATAAGGGTCTCAACACCTTTATTATTTATTTAGTTACTTTCTGTCCTCAGAGCAGTTTGGACTCAGTCTCAGGGCCACTGGTGTCATTCATGTTGATCTGCTGGTCTTTGCTCTCTGCAGTTCTGCCGGGTCGGTCCAAACTGAACCGTGACTGACAGAACTGTCAGGCTTCAGTGAGCGGGGGTGTCTGTCTGCCCCTCTCTCCCATCTCTCACTCCCATCTCTCACTCTGCTCCTCTCCAGAAGAAGAAAGTGGAAGACTCAAAGGGAGGACACGAACTGGAGGATCTGAGGGAATGAGCAGTAATTCTTCATCATTGATGAATGTTTACTCTAGATAGACATTCTAGATAGTCTGAACACTCTAGATGTGAGGAAGAAGAGAAAACTGATCAAACGGCATCAAAATGGCATCATTCTGGACTTTTATCATGGTTTGTTTTTTATGTCTGAGTGAGGAAGAAATCTGTTTATAATCAGTTTATAAACTGTAATTTGCTCGTTTGCCATTTGCTGCTTCTCAAGTAGACCTACAGTACAGTATATTATTGTGTATTAACATTACTCTCTCTTTCTATTTCTCTGTCTGTCTCTCTCCCTCTTTCTCCCTCTTTCTATTTATCTTTCTCTCTCTTTCTCTTTCTGTCTCTCTTCTGCCTTCACTCTCTACATCTTTCTTATTCCTTTACTCCCTCTCTCTTTCTTACCTCTCTTTGTCTGTCTCTTTTTTGCTTCGTCACTCCTTCCCATTTCCCTCTTTTTTTCTCACTTCATCTGCTTTCTCTTTCCATTTGTCACTCATCTGTCATTTTTCTCTCTCTCTTTCTTCTCTTTCACTTCATTTCCTCTTCTTCATGTTTTTCTCTTCATTCTCTTTACTGCCTGTCTCCCTCTCTTTGACATTATTTCCTTATTCCCCCTTCCCCTTTATCTTCCTCTCGATGTCTTTTCTTTATCTTTTTCTATTTCTCCTTCACTCTGCTTTTTGTTTTCCCTTCCTCCCACCCCCCTCTCTCTCTGTCCCTTTTTCCCCCTTACCCTTTCTCTCTCTCATCTACTTTCTCTCTCTTTCTGTCTCTCTCTATCCATTTCTTTCTATATTCTCTTTCACTTAATTTACTCATTTTCCTCTCCCTTTTTCTTCCTCTCTTTTTTCTTTATCCCTAACTCCTTTTCCCTTCTCTTTCTTTCTCCCTCTCTCCTTCTTTCCATCTCTCTTTCTCTGTCTCTCTTTCTCACTCTCTTTCTCACTCTCTTCCTCCCCTCTCTTCCCCCCTCACTCTCTCTCTCCCTGTGTCTCTCTCTCTCAGGTGAGAAGGATATGGACGAGTTCTACAGCAGGAAGCATCAGCTCCTTCTGCCTGATGTTGCTCCTCGAGTCTCAGGTCTGCAAACTCACCTGTTGAAGCTCAGCAGTGAGTCACCCCCCAGCGTCCCCCACAGATCACAGCAGAAACCACGCCGCGTCCAGAGGGCCATGAGCCAGGACCACGTCCTGTCGCCCCCTATGCCCAGGACACCCCGCAAACACATGCTGCAGTCGTCTGCGTCCTATGCGCCGCCGGCGTCCCCCTACCACGGCCGCATCCTTTCGCAGGAGCAGCTGCTGTCGGCAGACCGCCTGCAGTCCCAGGACCCCTTGCTCTCACCGGCCACACTGCGCCGCTCCAACTTCCGGGAGAAGGCGGCGATGTCGCGGGCATTGTCTCACACGGACATGTTCATGCCCACCACGCCCGTGATGGACCGACACTACAAAATCACCAAGATGCACTCGCATCCCAGCAGCAACAAAAATGAAGCAGACGATCATTCCTACAACACGAACACATTGCTCAGCGTCAGCGGTGCCCAGACCGCCAGCAGGAGGCAGGCCTTTGCCTCCCGCCGCACACACACCGTAGACCACTTGCAGTACATCCCCGCACACCAGCACCACCAGTACCGCACAGCCAGCAAGACGGAGGTGACAGTCTGACCATAGACAGAGAGAGGGGAGAGAGAGAGACAGAGAGAGAGAGAGAGAGAGAGGGGAGAGGGGAGAGGGGGGTAGAGAGAGAGAGAGGGATGAAGACAGAAAGGTAGGATAAATGGGAGAGAATGAGAGTGAGAGAAAGACAAATGATATAAAGAGAAATGATAAAAGTGAAACAATAAGCTAGAGAGATGGACAGAGAGAAAGAGAAAGAATCAGAGAGAAAGGGGAAAACTCAAAGAGGGACAGAGAAAGAGAGAGAGGCAACAAATAAAGCTCTGTGAATGTAACTGACTCAGAGTGAGCAAGAAAGAGTGAGTGAGTGACAGACAAGTAAACTGGAGATAGAGAGAGAGAAAATCAGAGAAAAGGGGAAAAATCGGGGGAAGATTAAAAGAAAATGAAGAAGAGAAGAAGAATGGAATGGAGAAAGAAAAACAATAAGAGAGAGAAAAGAATGGTAGAGAGCGAGTGAGTTAAGAGAGATAAGAGAGAGAGATAGAAAGAGAGAGACAGTTAAAGAGAGTGAGAGAAAGCGAGGGGATCAGTCATCACATGGAGAGTTTATGGTTTTACAGATAGGAGAAAAAGAAACTGACAGAGTACGAGGTCACCAAACACATGCTGTAACAGCGTGCAGTATGTGTGTGTGTGTATGTGTGTGTGTGTGTGTGTGTGTGTGTGGTGTCCCACTTTGCACCCACTTTCTCCAACCTTGACCTGCTCCCGCTTTCTTCAGCTCAAGTCTTCAGCTTCTGCCTCTTCTAGGTCGTCCAGAGAACGAGACACATTTTACTCCAATGTAAGGGCTTTGCACGTCTACACACACACACCCACACACACGCACACACACACACACACACACTCACACAAAAACACACACACACATTTAAAGAGACAATGAACTGAAACTCAATGCTACGGAAATAAACTATTTTTTTTTTTCAAAAATCACAAACAGGCCTGGACTGTGTGAGACCTGTTAAAACTTTCTACATAATATGAATAGAATTATGATGATTTGTAATTTTAGTCCTTGGTATAGATTTAGAGATTATTGGTAGATATAAAAACCTGGAAAGAAAAAAAAAACAACACCCATGCACACACTCACACACACGCACATACACACACACACACACACACACACACACACATACATAGGCACACACACACACACACACACATTACCCCATTTCAGTACTGAAGTGGAGTAAGGGTTAAAAAAGCACAAACCACAGAGACGCTTTTGTTTTCTCTCTTTCATGAATTCCTGTCTTTTCTTTTCTCCTCTGTTGCTATAGCTATCTGCCTCTTAGAGGCTGTGTGTGCAGAGGACTGTAAATATGCCGTGGTAGATTTAGTTTAAAGAGTGAGTTTAGCTTCGTCTGTTTCTGGGCCGATTCTTTTTTCGGACCCTGGTGATACACATGAGCCCAGTCGGCATATTGATGGTCCGCCCAGAAATGTATGTTTTTGTAGTGACCGTCGCTAAGCTGGGGAGGTTTAACGAGATTCTAGAAATCCCAGTCAACCTAAAGAGAAACTGTAGCACGGTATATATATGTATGTATGTATGTATGTATGTATACCATACTGTGCAAAAGTGCAATAGTAATATTCAAAAACTGTTTAGATGAGCAGTGAGTGTTTTCTTCATATTAATATTACTAAATATACTAAATAAAACTAAAAAGAATAAACACAAAAAATATTATAAAGTGAATAGTGACTTTATGTCCAGTGTATCAATGTGTTCCTTGTGGAAGTCCAGTATTACTTGTAGTTTCCATCAGAAACCTGGCTTGACTCAATCGGTCCTTCATTAAATTAAATCAGGAGCTGCTGATAGAAATTTACAAATCCAAGAAACGGCTGGAGAAGAAATCTGGAGCTGAACCTGTGTTCTCCTTACCAGCTCACAAAATATGAAATACAAAACAAATCTTGATACTTTTTCTGCTTTCTTGTTTGTTTGCATTTATTCTAATGTTAACTTTGCTGGCAGAAAGATGCTGAGAAAAATGGTTTTAAACAATTTGCTTAGGGGCCTAATACTTTTGCACAGTACTGCATATCTTTTTTTACACATATCGCTGTTACATTTTCATTTCTTTGTTAATTCACTGATGTGAGCTTCAGTCATGTTTTGTAGCTGCTGCTGGACAAAAATGGATGTTGTCATATGACTCATATGACTACTGTACTCATATCTACAATATTTATTCTGTAAATTCCATGACTTATTACATTCTGTTTTATTGAAAAAATGTTTTGTGTGTTCCTCTATGTTACTATTTAACATTTCTTCATTTAATTCGTCTGTTAAAAAAAATCACACTACAAAATGAACATAAGTGCATATTTTGAACAATTCATTATTAACAATTTGACCACATTAAAATAACACAATTTAGCAAACAAGACAATAAAGTGGGTTCATACGAGTCCAGTAGCACACAGATCCTGAGCATATTGCTCATAAACTTGTCCCCTCCTAAGAAGAAAGTCCAAGAATGTCCAGTGTACTCAGAAGAGCTCAGTAACTCTGAGATAAATAACTGTTTCACCCAGGTTTATCCGTCATCTAAGGCTTTAGGAGGAACTTCAATGTTGGTAAAGAAGACGCTTGCTGAGCTCCTCTTTAAAGGCGAACTAACGAGTACAAATTCTTCACATTTTACAGTTTAGAATTACTAAGCAAGGATTGATTGTATTCCTTTTGAAAACTTTATCATTTTCAAAAATTCTAAAATGTAAGTTTATACATTTCTTGAATTCCATGACATCCTAACCCCATTATTAGCACAATCCAAATGCAGGGTTTTTTTTAGTAGTGCTACAGTTTCTCATTAGTTTAACTAATTGACTTTTTTCCAGTAATCTATAAAGCTTATCCAACCTCACAACAGAAGGTCTGATAGAATGCATTTGTGGGCAGAGCATGAATAGATCTATTTCTAGCACTATCAACCTGTTCAGTCATATTCAATGCCATAGACGTCTACAGTTGAGTGTGTGTGTGTGTGTGTGTGTGTGTGTGTGTGTGTGTGTGTGTGTGTGTATGGAGTTTATGAATAAACTCAGTTGGGTTGATCATGTTGTCTACAGGCATTATCATCAGATATCAATTACATGGAAAATTCTAGTTTTCTTTATTCACAGTTTTTTCCAGACTAAAAAAGTGAGTCGTTTGGTCTCTTGAGTGATACCTAATATGTGCTAAGGTCTGTTTTTTCTTTTTTTTTCTTTTTTTTGATTGACTGTCCTTAATTCACTGCTGTCAAGACTGATCCACATTTCTGGTGTTTTTGATGTCATTGGATCAAATCCCCTTTTGTGGAGAAGGGAACTTCTGTTTGTGGTTGAAAAAATCCATATTCCATTCCAGACATTCCAGATTACTTTCAGTTGTAGACTGGATTTTAGAGAAGTCTTGGGGACAATAAATTTCACGTATCAGTCAGATCAGCGTATTACTCTAACATTATTTAAGTAATGATGAAAGCCAGGGTCAGGAATGGCTGAAACACTAACAGTGAAAATGGATTTGTACATTTTAAGCACAAGGACTTTGGGTTAATTCCAAGCTGATGATCCCGAACTGTGCAGCATCATATCACTTCATGACTGCAGGTGACCAGCCGTGTTTTACTGGTTGTGGTCTTGTAGCATTGCTGCTCTTGTTGTTCACAGACTTCGGCTGTTATAAAATAAAACCTGAACGCTACGTTGGTTCCTAAAAAGGCCTTTCAATGTTCTTTGTGCATGCTGTAGTTCTTATTAGGTTCCTACACAAGTAGGTGGCAGTAGCCTAAATTTGAGTAAACACTGCATTAAGGGCAACAAAGTGTTTATAGGTAAGGCACTTGGCAACCACTTGGCAATGTCCCTTTGACAATCCTACAAGACCAGAAGAAAGAATTAGGCCCATCGTAAGGAGACTGTGAGCATCACGTGATGGGGCAATCTAGTTCACAGGTAATTTACCATGATAAACTTGAAAAAAATCTTTCTAATCCTCCCTGACCACTTTGTTAGAAATCTCTCCTTTCTACATCCTCACACTTTCCACTTTATGAGCTCCACCTCATAGATCCACTATACTGTTATACAGTTACAGACTGTAGCCCATCTGTTGCTGTTAACCCTTCAGCCCATTGTGTCACATGGTTGTGCCTCCTGACTACTTTCCATTAAAGCGTACTGTCACAATGGTGTGTTTTGGAATGACATGAAATCATTTTAACACTCAGCATTTTATACTTATACTTTTTTATATCTGACAGTCGATCCATAACTAATTCACACAAAACCGATGGTCGACATCGGATAGCAAAAGTACAACATAACAGGAGCAATATGATTAAACAATGAAGGAATGACTATGGAATACACAATGAATAATTAATACAGAAACCAGAAAACCAAAAAAGTGAATACAGCACTGATAAAAGCTTATCTGAATGAGAATGAGAATTTTCCATGATTGCCATTAGGACATGTTAGAATGAATATGAATAGTCTGAGACACGTTAAGAATGTCTAGGATTAAATAGGTCTAGTTCTAGTTTGAGTCTCATAAAAGAGGGTGAGTGGGGTATGTAAGTAAGATTTTCTGGAATATGCAGGGAGCTCCATGGTGGTCAAACTGGTCCAGAAGGCAGGCTCATCCCATCAAGACTGATCTTGCACAAGAATCATTCCAGACAACAGGGGCAGTGGTTGTTCAGTTTGCCAAAAAAACACATAGATAGTTAGTTCCGTTTGAAGGGATTGTGTTACACACAGGTCAAGTGATCACAACAAGGAAGAGGAAGTGATCACCGGAAGACTATTTAAGGTGTGGCCAGACAGGTAAACAACGCTCAGTCATTGAGTCAACCACTCTACACCAATCTATCATCTAAAGTCAGAATTCTCTGATTCCATGGGTTTTCTTACCTGTCTTTGTTGTGATCTGTGCATTGTTTAGAACAAGGGTTACCGGTCAGTTTCATAACTCTCTGCGAGTAGCGTTCTTAGAACAAAAGGCAAGATTCACCTGCCAATTCGTTGGACTGTGCGTTTGGGTTATCCATCTCGCGACAAGGGTTAACTTCCACTGTCGTTTATGTTGTTCTGTCCCAGTGTCACCATAACAAATTGTACACAATAGAGACTTAGCTAAAGAAATGATTGTCGACTTCAGAAAAACTCGCTCCAGTCTCACTCCACTAAGCATCAATGGATCCAAGGTAGAGACAGTAAGAGACAGCAGTGTCTTCACTTCTTAAGACGACTGAAGTAGACAAACCTCCATTCCCCCCCCCCCCCCGCCCCCCCTCCAATCCTCACAGTGCACCATACAGAGCATCCTGACCAGCTGCATCTCTGTCTGGTACAGCAATGCAGGCACATCAGACTTAAAGAGCTTGCAGCAGATTGTTAAAACAGCTGTTAACATCATCGGGACATCTCACCCATTACTACAGGACTTCTTCCATAAGCGCTGTATCAGAAAGGACTATGTTGTGCTCAACTCCTCACACCCCTCGCACAGACTCTTCACACTGTTCCCATCTGAAAGCAATATATCAGCATTAAAGCCCGATCAGACAGACTGTGTGAGGGCTTTTTCCCATAAGCCATTAGACTCCCCAACACACTGCCTGCCCCCCACCCCCCACTTCATCACACACACACACCTGAACTGTGAACTGACTCAACTTTTCACCTTTCCATTTAACATGTTACTCTTTTATCATGCACATGTACAAAACACATACATGTTACATTTGTACTTGAATACTGTCTCAGAGTTCTTGTATTTTCATAGACTGTATATTTGCTAATCTTTTTCACATATAAAGCACACAATAACATTCCAGTATTATTGCTTTCCACCTGACTGCTGATGTAACATTTGCACAATTAACTTCTAGTTAGTCTATATTTCCAGGATATCTCCAGGAGGACACTTAGCCGACTTATAAAGTTTCGTGTTTATTTCTTCGCTCTGAAATCCACCTAACTTGATTTAACTTGAAGAGACTCCTGCAAAACTCCTGACCTTTATAGGTCTGGGATTGAACACCACTGCAGTACACACTTTTCCCCAGTGGATCCAATCCAAAACGGCAGTATCCAATCCATCATCAAGCTCCAGAAAGTATTTCTCTGAAAGTTTGTTTGCTTCAGAGACTGCAACATATGGTGTGGTTTATTTTCTAACTGCAGATCAATTCAGCTTTGCTGTTCACCTGCATTGGGTACTCGCTCTCTCTCTCTCCCTGCTTTCTAAATACACACTCTCCCTACCCTCTAAATACACAGAGGAACTAGAGGGAAATACATCTCCCAGGACGTGAGAACAATGGCTTGTGGTCACAATTCTTCACAAACACACACTTGCTGAGACTGTAAACGGGGAAAGATAGAGCTTCTATTATACTGAGTATCTATTTGCATTTAGATGGAAAAAGAGGCACATCAGAGAAAAACGGCAGGTCAATCTCTCTCTTTCTCTCTCTCTCTTGCTCTCTCACTCTTTCTATCTAGCTTCTTCGACATCCTTAACAAACAAAAAGATAGAACAGATAGAAAGTGAAATAAAATATACAAAATAAACAGAGAGAGAGAGGACAAGGAAGAGAAACAGAGAGATTAGGAGAGTAAAAGAGTGAGAAAGAAAGAAACAGAGTAAGAAAGAGCGAGAGAAAGAAAGAGAGAAAGTTGAAATGAAAAACAAAAAATGGACAAGACAGCAAGTGACTAAGAAAGCAAGAAAAATACAGAAATTATATTTAAAAAAGTAAGAACAAAAAATAGAGAGTAGGAAAGATAAAGCATAAGATAGAAAATGAGAGAAAAAAGTAAGATAAAGCAGGGAAAGAGAGAGAAGAGTCTCCTCCCCCTAATCTGGTGCTGGACACTGAAGTATGTGTTGTGCATGGAAATCTCAGAAGTACTTGATAAAGAATGTGATTAACAATTTTTTTTTTTGTAGCTTCCATAGTTTGGACTTCATGCTAGCTGTCGGGCTTCTTGTTATGGACCTGGAGCATGACATAAACTTTTTCCCTTCAGTGCATACTTACAAGGAAAACATTAGTAAACAGATTCTTCATGTTGTGTTCATAAAAGGATTTTTAATTACTGTACATTCATAAAGGAAAAATCAGTGGTTACAACATGGACCTTGAACTACTTCTGGTGTACTTTCATAATAGTGGACAACAGGGGAGGATGTAAACATTTAATTTACCACCAAATTCCTCACCTCACTTCTGCCATGTTATTCCCCTCCTCAAACAGGGTGCCCATTTTCACAAGTAAGGAAAATATTTCAAACTGCATCACATACAGTCATTTAACCCAGTGTTTCCCAACCCTGGTTCTGGAGGCACACTGCCCTGCACATTTGAGTGATTTCACTCCCAACCTTCCCAACTATTCCCAAAACTAACACACACCTCAGTTACAGTTTATTACTCATGTGTCGCATATTACATGTGTTCATGCACTGATGGTTTTATTAGTATATCTGATGTGTGATCCATCAATATATGCCTGGATGAGCTCTGAACTCAATCCACTGTCAGGGATCAGGACATCCCTAGTGTTGATGTCCCTAGTGTTGATGAACACAATTTGTTCATGTGAATCCAAACTGAATCATGTAAATTCAAAGTACCATTACTTTCAGCAGGAATTTTTTTCTACACTGTTCTGAGACCAGCATTTCAGCATTTCTGATTCAAACAGACTGGTGATTTATTTTGATTGAGCTTTGTTTGTTTGTTTATATGGGCCTTTTCCTCTCTGTAAGAGAAGATCTGTTATTATTTTCCATGTATCTTTCTCTCTTTTCTCTCTCTCTCTGATTTTCTCTCTACTCTGACTGGTTGATTAATAGGTTGACTACATGGATGTTGGAGCCATCAGTCATGTTCAGGCTTCAGACAATGGAAATTTCTGGAGAAAATGAACTAAAGGTAGCATGCTTACCTCTCTCTTTATCTTTCTCTCGGTCCCTCTTGCTGGTGTAGATATAATTAAATAATGAAGACCCACAGAGGGGCTACGGTATTTAATTGTGAGTTTAAGTACAAGACAACTGTTTTCAATAAAGTGGCCAGTGAATGGAAGCACAAGGCCTTCTGCTTTATAATAACGGGTCCTAATAAACATCATTTTACCTTTTTTGTGTGCTATTGTTAATCATTCTAAATTTACATTATTTACACATTAATAAATGTTAATTCATCATCATTTTGAATAGTAGAAACAATCTTTAATAATAGCGTGATAATGATTATTGAATTCTTTGATTTGAAATTAGATGAGTTGAAATTATAATGAACTATAATGCATTTACTTTGCTCTGCAGTCATTATTTCAGTCATTATTATCAGTAACTGCCTAAAATTGGCTACATCCTGTATTTAAATGATAAAGAAGTTATTTGTACTTTTGCTGTTTTTTTTTTTGGAACTACCAATGCATGTCTAACTAGGCTCATCAGATTTTGGACCAGAGTTTCCAGTTTTGATCTCTTTTATCTGGTTGGTATTGTCAACCAAAATGCCCTGTTGAGCCTCACTCTAAAGGCAATAAGTTCTTGAAACATACTGTACAGTACTGTGCAAAAGTCTTAGGAACCTGTGCAAACTGTTTAAAGCCATTTATCTGAACAGTGAGGGACTTTCTGCCAGCAAATTTTCAATTTAATTTAATTTAATAACCCTTATAGTCACGCATAAACACACAGTGTGAACAATGTGAAATTCTTTCTCTGCATTTAACCCATTCACCATGTGAAGCAGGGGGCTGCCGCCAATGAGGGGCGCCTAGGGAGCAGTGTGTGGGGACGGTACCTTGCTCAAGGGTACGTCAGTGGTGACACTAGCAGTTGGGATTTGAACCCCCAGCCTTCTGATTGCAGAGCCAACGCCCTAACCCCTAGGCCACCAGCTGCCTAATACACAAGTTAACATTAGAATAAATGCAAACAAACAAAAAAGCCTTAAATAAAATCAAGAATTATTTCGTTTATAAAAAGTACCTGAAGTTTTGTGAGCTGGTTAGAAGACCACAGGTTCGGTTCCACATTTCACCTCAATGGCTCCAGCCTTTGCATAGATTTGTGAAACTCCATCAGCAGCTCCTGATTTAATATAATGAAGTATTGATTAAACTGAACCAGGTATTCAAGGTATTTGAGGAGAACTGCAATGTAATACTGGATTTCCACATGCAAGGTCTAGGAATGATTAAGCAAACACAAAGACAAACATAAAATCACGATTTACTGTTTTAATAGTATTTGTATATATTCTAATATTAGCTTTAAAAAGCATGTGCTCAGCTAAAGGGGTTTTAACCCTAATTAAACTTTTGATATCTCAAAATAAACTTTGATATTGAGTTTAAGGGCTATTTTCATGTAAGACCTGTCATTGCATATTCTATGTTCACTAGGATGCAGACCAGAGCAAAAACATCGCTTGTCAGCACCAAAAGGTTTTAATTTCTTCTTGTGATTTTGTGCAACAAGAAAACAATCACTAATTTAAGGAAAATGAAATGGTTGCAACATGAAACTTGAACTACTTCCAATGAACTTTCATAATGGTGGACCACAGGAGAGGATGTAAACATTTCATTTACCACCAAATACCTCACTTGTTGCATGTTACTCCAGTCCCAGGGTGCCAGTTTTCACAAATAATCACCTACAGTCATTAAACCCAGTGTTCTCCAACCTTTGTTCTAGAATCACTTTACCCTGCACAGTTGAGTGATTTCACTGCTATTCCCAAACCTCCACCCAATTCAAAACTAGCACACATCACATATACAGTGTAATACAACCCTTGTTGGCACCAGAATGTCTTGATTTCTACTTGTGATTTAGTGCAACAAGATAAACAATCACCATTACAAATGTGGAGGCTGTATTACTGTTTGTGGTGAGAAAATGTAAGAAATAGAAATGACTGTTAACATGATTTGTTCACAAGTCACGCTGTAGTATACTGCCCCCGCTGGCTGTATTGGTATTGCATTTCACAGATGTGTTGTAATTTGAAAAACCTACACTTCGAACAAAGTGGACAGAATGAGAGCGGCAGCCTCTTTCACACATGCAGTTAAAGAAAGAGAAAAGACAGCTCCTATGCTTGTTCTCTGTGAGAAAGAACTGCTTGTCGCTGGACTGGTTATGTGGTGAAGGTGTGGAAGGTTCACTGTTTGTTGTGGTGTTGACAGGATGTTCAACATGTCATTACAGAAATTAGACGAGAAGAGAGGAGCGAAGAGGGATAGGGAAAGGAAGGAGTGGAGAGAGAGAGTGGTAATTGATGACGCTGATGAACATTAGACAGAGGAATGAAAGGACACACACATACACATGCACACACACACACACACACACACACACATTCACATACACACACAGGCAATGTTCATCTGTTCATAGCGGGAGGTGTTCCTCCCTCCACAATCACCATCAATGCTCTCATAATTACAGCCATTATTGCAATCATCATCATCATCATCATCATCATCATTACCCTGGCCGGCTCAGTTGTTAACCAGGCCTGAGACTGACACACAGCCGGTCATAATAAGAGGAACTGAAATGAATGGGCCCAATTCACCGCCTGTCTGTTGAGACTCTTAGGATAATAGGGTTCTCCACAGCTTTTCTGGTGATGAGGCTCACAGTACTGTGCAAAAAAATATTGAGCCCCCCTCATTTCTGCATATTTTGCTTCCAAAGAGCCAGAGTTTCTTGTATTTTTAATGTAGTCTTGACGAGTCTCCAGGCTTCCTGAAGGACTTTCAAAGGTTCTCATTTTCAGTCCAATCCCTGTACCTGACCAGTTTCAGAGGAATGTTTTTTGTTTGTTAGATGATTCCAGATGGCACATGATTCCAGGTGATCAGGCCAGTGATTAGTATTCTGGTGGTGCTCAATGCTGAGTGGTTGGAACACCTTTATCTAGGCATCTAGGCACCTTGTATCTTTAGGTCTGAGACTCCTTGATTGACACCTGAAAGCCTAAGTGCAAAACTGAGGAGGGTCTCTGGATAATCTTTGAAACTGTGAATGACAAAATGTTTGAAATGAGCGATAATAAACATTACTAATAAGCATTTGTTAGTCACCAAACACCGGAGTATTTTGATTGTAAAAAATTAACTGCCTATAACAAATGAGTAAACTTAAAACCTGTGGCTAATTCTGAGTTGTTTTTAAAAGTAGTGCTGAGAATAATTAATGCAGTTACACTGAAAATTACCAGTCTATAAATGCTGTTGAGGTCAGGCTCATCATTACAGACCAGTCAAGTAGAAGTAGGTGAGCTGCCACTGTCAATCATTATGGCAATCATTGTGTGATTATGTGACTCACACAGTTCAGGGCAAATATATATATGCTGACAGGGGATTTAAGGGTATTTTTCCATATTGAAAAGTGTCCTTCCACAAGGTGCACACAAATCTGATGTGTGTGTGTGTTCTTTGAGGTGACACATGAGTGTGTGGGAGGGTCTTTGTATAAAAACACATAGCATTTCACTCAGTTGAGAAAAACATAATTAAATATGTTTTAAAAGATCTTGCAACATTTTCAGAACTGTACTGTTATGACTCAGCATGGAAAACACCTGTTTCTTCTTCTTCAGGGACAAAAAGGACAGCAGAGTGAAACACAGCTACAGTTATTGTTCTCATTTTGCTGAACTGTTTAAACATAATTATATAAAAATATCATCAGTTACACAGTTCTTGCATAACGAATTGTGTTTACATCCCATATTAAGTCTGAGCCTGACAAAAAAGATGACAATTTTTTGGCAAAAATGTACAGGTTGTTCATTCTTTCTGCAGAACAAGATTATACACAATAAAGATTACCATCAAATTCAAATAATTTAAAATGTCACCTTTTCTACTGACAAACTCAGATTTAGACCAAAAGATTGATTCTTTGACAGAAATGTAAAAAAAAAGAGTACTGTCATGTCTGGCCTGCGGCCACTAGAGGCCGTCATTGGACCTTTCAGAGACTGCCATTAGACAGCCCAGCTGATAT
>JBBPCZ010092833.1:0-11243 GCA_037974445.1 Brycinus macrolepidotus | reverse complement strand
GCTCCTTGTATCTTTAGGCTCTTTGCAGTCTGTCACAGTAAAACATTTGTTCCAGTTTCTTTCATTTAATCTCCTCAATATGCCAGTATATAGTATAGCATTTTTATAGTATATTACCTTTGAAACCAATTAGGTGGTTCAAAGCCAAATATAAAGAAATTAGGGGTGGAACAGAGTTCTTTATTCCCTGATATATATAGTCGTATTCAGCACACTGAGCTAAAGGTTGAAACCAAGAGTCTGAATCTGTTCTGGTCTGTCAACGAGGCCTTAAAAATGGAATTTCATTGTATTTTAGAGCTACAGAAGATTCACTATGAAGTCAGTAGGAACATACAGAGATATAAATTTGGGACTTCATAATTCTGGGTCTAACCTGAAGGCTGAGGTACTGTTTGAGCATGAACACAGCTTCTGATCTGCTGTCAGTTTCTGCTTATAATGATGAATCCTCTTGACCCTGGTCCTGAGCCCACCCTGGTCCTGGACCCCCACCCCGTTCTGAACATTCTAGTGTTTTCCATGACCCCAATACACTCACAACATCTCAGCTGATTAACAAGCATTGAAATGTGTTAAAATGTGTTGAAATATGTGACAAAGCAGAGAAAACAAAAAAACGTTGAAGCAGTGGATCCTCCAGAACCGCCGTCAGGAACCACTGCTCTAGAGACGCATTTATGAAGCTGATCTGTGGTCAGTTGATGCACCAATGGGCTGGAAGGATCTGTTACAGAAGCGCCACTATATCTCTCTCCACCTCTTGAAACGGACAGTGGAGATCGTAGCTGCAGGGGAGAAATGCATAAATAACAGAGCGGTTATTCAATAGGAACAATATCTGAACTATGTAATGGAAAACATGTCACAAAACGTATCTCTAATTTATAAAATATGCAGGTTGCAGCTGTATTTTATTACATCCAGGGGGAATTAGACTCAAACATTTATTTTCAGAAAATCTATTCTTCCTGTGTGAAAGGGCCCGCCAGGGGCAGGGCTGGCCACCGTGACCAGCAGGGGGAGGCGTAGCACTGCTGCTCCTGCATCGGGTGGCAGAAGAAGAAGACGAAGGCCATCCTCCTGCACCCGTGGACGGCCCTTTATAACCGGCGCTCGCGCTCAGACTCGCTGCTGAGCCTTCGTTTAACACAAGCGTTGATCCAAGCGTTGAGTTCTCAAGCCTTTATTTAGCGTTCGTCCTGGGCATTTCTTGAGGCACATTTTCAAAAATGCACGCAGCACACTATCACCTGCAGCACACTCCTTTCTCTTTCCCCTCCTCTCTCTGAGTCAGGCCTGGCGTTTTGGTGTTTGGTTTTTGTTTCTCCCGTAAGTGTAGTAACCAGTTTCCCTCCTGTAGTTTTAGTTTCATATTTCTTTTCTTATTTTCTGGTTATTCTACCATCCGAGGCCAGCTGAAGTATCAGTCTTCGGTGGCGCAACGAGTAAACGCTCGTCGCAGGATCGAATCTCAGCTGCAGTGAGTTAGAACTGAGGTTCGTTCAGTGCAGATTCGACTCGCATCTGCGGTGAATCAGTGATTTAATGCTCTCTAAGTATACTAAGTATACTCTGTCTGCTCTGCATCTGGGTCCATTATATCAGCCGGCGCCCAGATTTAAAGGGCGTCTCCTCATTACACTGTACATTTTTTTGGTGGAATCAGACTCTCAGTAACGTCTAACTACAGCTCAATTTTCCATTAGTCTGATTAATTGACAACCAAATGATTTAATTTAATGTAATTTTACATCATTATGTAACATCACTATTGGAGCAAAACATTTCTGTTTGTAATTTTTCAGTTATTGACATTATTTAAAGGCACCAGCCGTCCTTTACATTGTGTGAAAGTTTCATGATGAATGAACTGATAGAAATTGTCAAAATTGTTTTTGGATAAAATCTCTTTGCATTAACTTATTCTGAAAGTAAGAACAGTTTTGCTTCAACTGCAGTGTGTTTATTTTGGAGATACAAGGTTTTGTTCTGAAATGACGATAAGTAAGATGTTGCTGATCCAATTTTTGAAGAAAAGTTCTCGTGTTAAGGAGGTTTATGATAATCAGGACTGGATGTGCAGATGTTCACTGCAGGATTAAAGTCAGACTCTCAAATGTTTGTGTATAGTAGAGTTCACCCGAAAAGCAGAACTTGGATCCAAATGGATCTTTATAGAAACTGACTGGACCCCCTTCACGCTGAACTTGAGTGCAGTTTGTAATCAGGTTCTGTACCGTCTGTGAGGAACCCCATCCGCAGTGATGAGGAACTTCTCGAAGTTCCACCGGATGTCGTTGACTTTAATTGGAGACCAGTAAAGTTTCCTGATGTCTCCAATGACAGGATTTGTGGAAGGAAGAGACTCCTGCAACAAATTCACATTCAAATTCAAAGAAGAGAATATTAGTAATACTGTTATTTAAGTAATACTTGAGTTTTGTGTAGGATTAAAGAATGGTGACCAAATCCAGGTGTGGAGGTAAAACCCCTGCAGGGTTTGGTGTCCTTGGTCTCCTGGTCATCAACTAACCGTCCAGATACACAGATAGATCAGTGTGTTACGATAATTTTAAAAATTAAATGAGAGGAATGTTTTTCAGATTTTTGACAAAAAAGGAATCCTGACCGGCCGAGGCAACTGAAATTCACATTTTTAACCAAAACACTGATCTCCGGAACTGATGGGACAAACTTCAGGAGTTTTCATTTTTATTAAATGTGAGAAATAAATCTCAAAAATGGGCGTCAGTGAGTGTCAATGTGCAATTCTTCTGGATTTTATAGGGTTTATGTGACGTTAATAAACCAGAGATCACAAAGTTTAAAATTTGTAACCCAGCATTTGGCCTATTCATTCATCCCTCCATCCATCCCTCCATCCATCCCTCCATTCATCCCTCCATCCATCCCTCCATCCATCCCTCCATCCATCCCTCCATCCATCCCTCCATCCATCCCTCCATCCATCCACTGGTAGAAAAACACCCTTGACAGATCACTAATCTATCACGAGACACACACACACACACACACACACACACACACACACACACACACACCCCTAGGGTCAGTTTATCATCTCCAGTCCTCCTGACGTGCAGGTCTTTGGACTGTGGGAGGAAACCAGAGCTCCCGCACACACACCCCCACACACACTCTCACACAGAAAAAACCCTGATCCAGAACCCAGAATCTTCTCACTGTGAGGTGACTTTGCAAAACACTGCACCACACACACTTGGCTACGAATAACGTGTGAAGGTGTAAATCGGGGAACCCAGCACGACTGTTAGAACCGCTCAGAGATTCTGGTTCCATCTCTAATCAAACACAACCTCTAACTATTATAATCAGTGTGAATGTTCTAACTGAGTCCCCATCCAGAAACAAGCTCATACTGAATCTCTCACACACACTCACACACACACACACACACACACACACACACACACGTCTGTCCTTTCAGGAGGCTGGAACTTGCCTTCATGTAGGCGTACAGCGGCTCCTCGTTCAGCCCGTTGACCTCGATTTTACTGAAAATGGGGAATTTGGGGACGAACCCGTCTCCTGGTCTCACACAGCGCAGAACGTCCAGCGTCTCGTGATTCTCCTCTGTTAAAAACACAGTCACGGTTATTACACACACATGCACATTTTAATGTTTTAAACTAGTGTTTATATGATACATTTGTTTATATAACTCTTTACAGTTTTTATGATACAAAAACACTAAATGCGGCCTGTGTAAAATGTATGGCACATTTTGTATTTTTGTTTTATTTTTTTCCAATATGTTAAACTCAGCAAATAAAAAGAAACTGTGCAATAAAATTTGCAAGAAAATGGACAATGGTAACACGCAATAAACAAAAACATAATAAACAGATAAAGAAGAAAGAAAACACAAAAACCCATAACACTAATGCATCAAAAACATAGTCAACATTGTAACAAATTCCAGTGTGAGTTAAACTATTATGACTGACACACCAGATACAGAGTGCGAAGGCAATAAATCTACACTTGTTTATTTGCTATTATGATTTGATATCACTGTTTTAATTAATAATAATAAATGTTTCAATAAAATATAATAAATTACTGGTATTCTGTAGACTAGAGGATGGGTTCCCAGGCCTGGTCCTGGAGCCCCGTCTAGTGTTTTCTTCCTCTAACACACACACTTCAGAAAGGAAACACTCACTAACTGGGGGATTATTTAGAGGAGGTGTGTTAAGAGCATGAAGACACTAATGTGCAGTGCAGGGGGTCCAGGACCACAGTTCAGTTCCTGTGCTGCTGAAGACTCTAATACCTCAAACACTTCATCACCTGGAGCCACTGGAGCTCGACAGAGAGCCACATACAGTATAAATTATGATAATCTGGTGATGATATTGAGGAGGGAGAATTTGGAAATAGATCAGAACGGAGTGGATAACTTTGGGCTGTTTGTGTGTTTTTGTCTGAGGTGAAAGTATTGATCCTCACCGGGTGCCTGGAGTCCAAACTGATTACACGGAAATCCGAGAATAGTGAACTTCGGGCCCCCGTACATGTCCATGAGTGCATTCAGTCTGTGATACTGCAGCCAAACACACACACACACACACACACACACACACACACACACACACACACACACCACAAATCATTTCACTGTTTTCATCTCACACACAAACACTGCTCTCACTGGGCTGCAGGGCTTCAAAAACATCACATGTCGTACGTTCAGGCCTGATCTGATCATGTGTTGCTGTTTCACAAAAATGGAGTTTGGTTTTGCTCCGTCCGAGGATCTTATAACAGAATAATACAATAAAACACACACAGATTTGTTTTTCAGTCATTTTCTGTTGTTCTTTTGTAGACTTGTTTAAATTATCCATCATACGTTCTCAGAACGTCCCTCTCTGTTCCGGGTTACATGTAATAATCAGATGTGAACCAATAACATACTGTCTCTGAACTGATAAAGATCAGAGTTTCAGGAGTTTAGTCGAAGATAAAATGTGATTCTGAAGGTGGGCTGAACCAGTGTTACCTCCTCGATGGTGGAGCCTCAGAAGGTCGCCACGTTGACGACGAGGAGCACTTTTCCTCTGAAGACTCCGAGGGACACGGGCTTCCCATCCAGGGAGTCCATGGTGAAGTCATAAACTGAATTTGCTGCCATGTGTGTGTCAGACGGTTCTGGGTCTGGAGCAGAACGGCGCTCAGCACAGAGTGACCTCCTGCACGGCTGCAGCTCAGCTTCATTCAGAGCTCCACAACTCCGAGCTCAGCAGTTGTGCTGCATGGCTGAACCCATTGTAACCTGTCCGGCCACGGGCTCAGGGCTTTGTTCTGCGTTTGCAAAGGTACGCAGATCCTGTTTTTTTCATTCTGAATGGACAGGTAACAGGAAATAGAGACTATTTACAATTGTAAGTTACTTTTAAATAATCTCTCTCTCTCTCTCCCTCTCTCTCTCTCACACACACTCACACACACACACAAACACATACACCAATAAATATCTACACTGCAGGCTTCTCCTACAACTCCACCAACTGCTTCTTGAAAAAGTTCTCTGATGACTCTGCAATAGTCGGGCTCATCACTGAGGGGGACGACAGGGAGTACAGAGAACCGACCCGGGACTTTGTGGACTGGTGCCAGCAGAACTACCTCCAGATCATCACTGGAAAACCAAGCAGCAGCAGAAAGAGACTGAACAGGCTGATCCGGAGGGCCAGCTCTGTGCCAGGATGCCCTCTGGCTGCTGCAGCCACGGTGTGGGAAGGAAAGATTCTGAGGGTCTTTGCTTCAGCCACTGTCAGACTTTACAACCAACATCTCACAGTTAACCACACACACACACACAAACAAACACACACATCCAAACACCAAGGACTGATAAGTGCAATTGTTTTCTCTCATGTGCAATATTTCTTCTGCAATATTTGGGCGGTGGGCAGTGGGTGGTGCCCTGGCTGGTCCGCGTCCCCCGAGGTAGCTCCCTCTGTGATGAACGCCCAGTACAGGGGGTCCAGGGGGTCCGTCACGATGAGTCCGCTGCAGGCCTGTTTTGCTGGGGGTTTTTTTCTTGGTATAACTGTTTTACTTTTTTTCAAGAATTGAAGAAACTAAACCTACCACTATCCAAACCAAAAATATAAGCTGGGCTGTGCGCCCACACCGGCGCTACCGCGTGCCAGTGGATGTGGCCAGGTCTCCAGCCAGACAAACCGCTTATCTTATCTTATCTTATCTTATCTTACCACTTCCCACAGCCTGGGAACGACCAACACCCACAGGCTGGGAGGCCTAAACACGCATCCAGAAACACACAGAGATTTTAAGATTTTCTCCACCTGCTCAGTGGTGCCACTAGCAGCCCTAGGATTCAAACCCAGGGACAACTCCCTAACCACCAGGCCATCAGCTGCTCCAGTAGTAGCAGTAATAGTTGTTGTTGTTATTGTTATTATTATTTTGGATTGTTGTTATTATTATTGTTGTTGTTGTTGTTGTTGTTGTTTTTGTTGTACGTATATGCTCATTTGTAGTTCCCCTCTTTTCATTCTTTATTTTAAATGACTATATTACTGACCTTTTATTATCATGATTATCATTATCCATAACTGTAAAATCACTCTTAGTTTCACATTTTATTCAGTTTGAAACACTCCAGACTGATTTAGTGGAACTGTTCCTGAATCAGTCCTGATAACACAGAGACTCTTAATTTGAAATTTGTCTCTGGACTGAAGTTGCTCTTACCGCCCCCTGGTGTTTAGGGAGGGAAGTGTCTGTCCTCCGGCCGGTAGGGGGCGGTAGAGGAGAACAGCAGCAGCGCTCCTCTGCAGGACAGGCTCTGCTAGGTCTGCTGATCTTCTCTCGATGGAGCAGAAACTGGAGGAGCGACCTGCAGGATCCAGGTGAGAGAACGGTTATATTTCAGCTGAGGAGCTTCTGCAGTGTTTGTGTTCTGAGCTGCAGATCTGTGGAACTGTGGAACCTCCTCAGATCTTCATTAAGACAGCTGATCTGTGGAGCTGTGGAACCTCCTCAGATATCAGGGTTTTAGTGGAATAGGAGGTCCAGCAGTGCTTTACACCTTTAATATTAAAGGGTTTTTTTGGGGGGGGGGGTGTAATTTGGCTCTCTGAAGAACCTCTCAGTGGAGAGACGGGCTGCACGATATATCATCTGTTCACCGTTATCACAATATCTCTCTCAGAAGACTATAGTATGCAAATGAGCCTCTAACCAGTGTTTCTGACAGGGTGACCAATCACAGCTCCAGGTGAGTTACTGGGTGTTCTGATGAATCAAGGTCTTCATGAAATCCAGCAAAAGTCTCATTTTTAACCGTTAAAGGTGAATTGGTGCATGAGTGGGCGGGGCTGACGTGCTGTAGCCAGAATAAAGATATATGTTTGAATTTGTTGGTTTTGTGACATCACAAAAACTTTTTGAAAAGGGGCTGGTTATTTAGTTTATTTACCATATATGGACTGTGTGGGTGGGAGTAAATGTACCATTTGAAACAATATATACAGACTTTGAGCCTTTTTTGATTCACGTAGCAGTAAAATCACAAAACTGGTATTTTGTCCAGATTGTGCAGCTCTAGTGGAGAACTTCTTAAAGAACCCTCCTGATGCAAAGGATCTGTGCAAATGAAATGTCCTAGAACCCATATGAGGAAGCTGAGAGCCCTTAAAGAGGAGTGTTTGTGTGTATGAGCGCAGGTGTGAGTGGGTTCTGCTGGGTTCTCCTGCAGGTTTCAGCTGCTGGACCTGCCCTGGGAGGACGTCCTGGTGACCCATGTTCTGTGTTTCCTGCCCCTGCGGCTCCTGGTGAGCCTGCGGCGAGTCAGCAGGGGCTTCCGCTCCCTCGTCCAGGTTTATCTGGCCAACTGCCGCACGTTCGACCCCACACAGGTGAGCCGCACCCGCTCTTCTGATGCTGCAGGTCTTCAGGGACTCACGGACGTGGATTAAGACTAGTCCTCAACTGAGTTTCAATGCTAAAGGTGTCTCAGCATTAAAATCATATTTAGTAGAAGTCTAGGCTTAAACTGGGTCCGTGTACTTTTCATACACACATTTACTGTTTAAAAATGTTTATATTAATAAACAAGCCAATCATTACTGTGTACATCCAATAGTTTCCTCAGTTATCCTTCTGCCTCAGCATGGAACTGAGATCACTTTGTTTTTAATTAGGATGTTACGTTTATTTTTTCACATTTCACATTTTCCGTATATGGAACATATGGATGGGGAAGTAAACGTACCATTTGAAACAACATTTACAGACTTTTAAGTCTTTTAAATTCCAAAAAGTGATGAAATGGGCCCTTAAATCATGAGAGGTGAAATTGTAACACTGATATTTCTTGTAATCGTTTGAGTTACGCTCCTCCATTGTGCAGTAATGAGGCACTAATGGTATTTCACTATTAAAATCATCTTTAGTTTAGGTCCAGGCTTAACCTGTGTCGGAGAAAGTAGATCATACAGTACGGATTAAATTTTCACATAATCCTCAAATAATAAGAAATTACCAATCTACTCAAATAAACCAGCAAATCATTACTGTGATTAACATCAATATTTAAACACGTCACTCTCAGCATATAACTGACATCACTGTTTTATTTTTTATTATTATGCAAAGATATCACATTTCAAAACTCAAACTTTATGCTGCGCATTACGAGGGTTTTTATGTTGAAATATTTTTTGGCATCTTCTAATATTTTTCCTAGTTCTGTTCTTCCATTGTAGAGCGAGTAGGCACATATTTAATTCATTTGTTTTCAGTTTAATGTTGTTAAGGTAAAGATATGAAGTTTCTCAGTTCATTATACTGTTATTCATGTTCCTGGAGTGGTACATGCAGCTGTGGATTACCAGGTTTGCCGTGTTTGGTGAAACAGAGGCTGCGGCGTCTCTCTCTGTTTCAGACGGGCCCGCGGGTTCCGAAGGAGGCGTTCTGCTCTCTGCTCCGAGACAACAAAGTCCTCCAGAACCTGTCGCTCCACGGCTGCTCGGACTGGATCACCGATAAGGAGCTGCTGCCTGTGATTGGTCAGAACCAGCAGCTGCTGCGCGTGGACCTGCGGGGGTGTGTCCGGCTGAGCCGTCACGCTCTGGTGGGCGTGTCCCTGAGCTGCCCGCGCCTGCAGCACCTGAGCCTGGCGCACTGCGAGTGGGTGGACGGCCTGGCGCTGCGGAGCCTGGCGGACCACTGCGCCGCCCTGCGCTCGCTGGAACTCACCGCCTGCCGGCAGCTGCGGGACGAGGCCGTGGGCTACGCCGTGACCAAGTGGCCCTCGCTGCGCTCGCTCTCCCTCGCCGTCAACGCCAACATCACGGACGTTGCGGTGGAGGAGGTGGCCAAGCACTGCAGGGAGCTGGAGCAGCTGGACCTGACGGGGTGTCTGAGGGTGCGGAACGAGGCCATCAGGTGAGGCGGAGCCGGGGTGGGGGCGGAGCCGGCGGGGGGGCGGGGGGGCTGGTACTGGGGCTGCACGGCACAGACAACACGGGATTTTTGATAGTTTGTGGAAAATGTCACTGTTCACTCTTTCATGGGTGTTTGTATTTGTGTGTGTGTATGTGTATGTGTGTGTGTGTGTGTGTGTGTGTGTGTGTGTGTGTTTGTGTGTGTGTGTGTGCAGGACCGTGGCTGAGTATTGTCCTAAGCTGCGGTCCCTGAAGGTGAATCACTGTCATAACGTGAGCGAGTCCAGCCTGGGCGTCCTGCGAAGGCGGAATGTGGAGATCGATGTAGAACCTCCCCTCCAGAGGGCGCTGGTGCTGCTTCAGGACGTGGTGGGCTTCGCCCCCTTCATCAACCTGCAGATTTAACGCCTGCCGGTCCCGCGTGTATCATACCTCTCAGAGTAAGAGCTGATTAGTAAACAGTCCCTCATACAGTCCCTCTCCTTTAAACTCCTAACTGAGCCTTTTCCTGAGACCTGTGATACACACGGCCCGCAGCGCCCCCGTGTGGAGCAGGTGAGTGACAGTGAATTCCATGGCTGCTCAGATCTTCTGCTTTAGTGACTTTAGTGACAGAGAAACTCTGTTCTGTATGTTTCAGGTTTTGTCTCGGCGCTGCAGGCTGTGAGACCCCGAAGCTGCTTCTGTGTGAAAAACCTGTTTCTTGTGTTCCTGTTGTGGAGCAGCAGCGTCTCCTCCGGTCCCGGAGGCTCCAGAGTCCTGGTGATTATCACTGCATCCCTACGGGACGGTCACGCGCGCCCCTGCAGGGACTGGACTTCAACTCACCGCTGTTTTACAACATTTTTGTTCTTGTAAACAAATTTCTAAAGACTTATCGAATCTGTCTCACTTGACACTTGCGTGTGTAAATGCAAAGTTCTTTGTGCTCTAAGCTCATGTTGTATTCTGAGCATTGATTGCTCTGGAAATGTGTAGAACTGGAGGATGATTGGATAAATGCAGGGTCTGTTTACTGGACAGGGTCTGAAGTCTGAAGTCTGAAACCATGTCCAGAAAACTGTCCTGTTGTGTTGAATTTTATTTATTTAACTTTTCTTTTTTACTTTATGATGAACACAACACTTTGTCTGACTTTGCACTTCTGAGTGACTGAAGGAAAGCGGTGGCGCTCTGTGTGTCTGAGTGTCTGAGTCGTACCTCACAGAGCGAAGCTGATTGTGATGTGTCCCGGTGTTTAGTGGGCATACATGCACCTCCCTCACTTTATCAAACACGAAAACGGCGGTACCGTACAGACACTACCGCACAAACTAACGGTGCCGCACGGTGAATACAGGGCTGTTCACGAGTCCTCACCTCATGTGATGGAACAGAGTTCACAGTTTCACAGTTAGTCCGGTCTGAAGGTACTGATCTGCAAAGATTCTTTTGTAAAACCTTGTGTTAAAGGTTTTTAAGCTTTGATGTGTTAAACTGTGTAAATTACAGAGATGATGGTTACGCTCATCAAAAATTGCCCTCTTGCACATTGTGGCTTTGACTCTTGGTGTTGAGGCGTTTTATTATTTTCCTTCAGTAGATGTGAACTACCAGTCAAAAGTTTTCCTCACTTCTCCATTTATTCCATAAACTGCAGGTTTTTATTCTGGTTAAACTGGAAAGTTGCTGAGTGAAGAACTCGAAATGAAAATGTGTGAAATAAAGCCAGTTTCCTTTCTAAGAGTAAAGACTCTGTAACAGTGCAGGTCTGACTCCTATTAACTGGTTGTGTGG